>CAXKTH010000254.1:0-178000 GCA_964056705.1 Troilus luridus
TCTATGTCCCTAGAGGGATTTCTATGTCCCTAGAGGGATTTCTATGTCCCAAGAGGGATTTCTATGTCCCTAGAGGGATTTCTATGTCCCTAGAGGGATTTCTAGGTCCCTAGAGGGATTTCTACGTCCCTAGAGGGATTTCTATGTCCCAAGAGGGATTTCTATGTCCCTAGAGGGATAGATTTCTATGTCCCTAGAGTGATTTCTATGTCCCTAGAGGGATTTCTAGGTCCCTAGAGGGATTTCTATGTCCCTAGAGAGAGAGATTTCTATGTCCCTAGAGGGATTTCTATGTCGCTAGAGGGATTTCTAGGTCGCTAGAGGGATTTCAATGTCCCTAGAGGGATTTCTAGGTCCCTAGAGGGATTTCTATGTCCCAAGAGGGATTTCTATGTCCCAAGAGGGATTTCTATGTCCCTAGAGGGATTTCTATGTCCCTAGAGGGATAGATTTCTATGTCCCTAGAGGGATTTCTATGTCCCTAGAGGGATTTCTATGTCCCAAGAGGGATTTCTATGTCCCAAGAGGGATTTCTATGTCCCTAGAGGGATAGATTTCTATGTCCCTAGAGGGATTTCAATGTCCCTAGAGGGATTTCTATGTCCCTAGAGGGATTTCTATGTCCCTAGAGGGATTTCTATGTCCCAAGAGGGATTTCTATGTCCCTAGAGGGATTTCTATGTCCCTAGAGGGATAGATTTCTATGTCCCTAGAGGGATTTCTATGTCCCAAGAGGGATAGATTTCTATGTCCCTAGAGGGATTTCTATGTCCCTAGAGGGATTTCTATGTCCCAAGAGGGATTTCTATGTCCCTAGAGGGATTTCTATGTCCCTAGAGGGATAGATTTCTATGTCCCAAGAGGGATTTCTATGTCCCTAGAGGGATAGATTTCTATGTCCCTAGAGGGATTTCAATGTCCCTAGAGGGATTTCTATGTCCCAAGAGGGATTTCTATGTCCCAAGAGGGATTTCTATGTCCCAAGAGGGATTTCTATGTCCCTAGAGGGATTTCTATGTCCCTAGAGGGATAGATTTCTATGTCCCTAGAGGGATTTCAATGTCCCTAGAGGGATTTCTATGTCCCAAGAGGGATTTCTATGTCCCAAGAGGGATTTCTATGTCCCTAGAGGGATTTCTATGTCCCTAGAGGGATAGATTTCTATGTCCCTAGAGGGATTTCTAGGTCCCTAGAGGGATTTCTATGTCCCTAGAGGGATAGATTTCTATGTCCCTAGAGGGATTTCTAGGTCCCTAGAGGGATTTCTAGGTCCCTAGAGGGATTTCTATTTCCCTAGAGGGATAGATTTCTATGTCCCTAGAGGGATTTCTATGTCCCTAGAGGGATTTCTATGTCCCAAGAGGGATTTCTATGTCCCTAGAGGGATAGATTTCTATGTCCCTAGAGGGATTTCTATGTCCCTAGAGGGATTTCTAGGTCCCTAGAGAGAGAGATTTCTATGTCCTTAGAGGGATTTCTATGTCGCTAGAGGGATTTCTAGGTCCCTAGAGGGATTTCTATGTCCCAGAGGGATTTCTAGGTCCCTAGAGGGATTTCTATGTCCCTAGAGGGATAGATTTCTATGTCCCTAGAGGGATTTCTATGTCCCTAGAGGGATTTCTATGTCCCTAGAGGGATAGATTTCTATGTCCCTAGAGGGATTTCTATGTCCCTAGAGGGATTTCTATGTCCCTAGAGGGATTTCTAGGTCCCAAGAGGGATTTCTATGTCCCTAGAGGGATATATTTCTATGTCCCTAGAGACGGTTACCTTGGATAACCTTTCAAAATAGGAATGTAATAATATTGGAAATAAATAAATCGAAGTAATAACAATATAATTAAATATATAACATGTTATAAAATAATGTTGTATATAATGTAAATAAATATAATAACGAGATCAATAAATAGAGTAATAATAATGGAAATACATAAATCGAAGTAATAACAATATAATTGAATATATAACATATTATAAAATAATTTGGTATATAATGTAAATAAATAAAATAATGAGATCAATAAATACTCCAATATATAAACGATTTAAAATTAAAATAATTATCTAAAACTAGTATAAAGTATAATAAATAAATAATAAGTATATTTAATCATAAATAATAAGTGTAGGATGTAAAATAATGCAACATATATAAAATATTTAAAATTCAAAAAATTATTTAAAAACTTAACATTCAATCGCATTTCGGTGGAAAATGGGTTGCTATACAGTTCAACATGGATTGAAAAGAGTCTCTATCCCTACATTTATTTTTCTGCAAAATGTTTTTCTCCTGGCAAAAATGAATTGCATCTTCCTCGGTTCTTGCCAAATCCCAAATAAGCATTGTCGTATAACTAAGAAACACCAAACAACAAAATATCGACATTATCTTGTATTATTAACAAAGAACAACTGAGCAACAAACACAACAACGCTCGAACAGACTAGTAAACAAACAATGATGTCTGTCAAAAATGTAAGGTTATCCAAGGTAACTGGTAGAAATGTAACTGTTATCTTGGGTTTTGAGAGGGATATCTGGAGTTTTAGGAGGGATTTCTAGGTCCCTAGAGGGATTTCTATGTCCCTAGAGGGATTTCTATGTCCCTAGAGGGATTTCTAGGTCCCTAGAGAGATAGATTTCTATGTCCCTAGAGGGATTTCTATGTCCCTAGAGAGATTTCTAGGTCCCTAGAGGGATTTCTATGTCCCTAGAGGGATTTCTAGGTCCCAAGAGGGATTTCTATGTCCCTAGAGGGATATATTTCTATGTCCCTAGAGACGGTTACCTTGGATAACCTTTCAAAATAGGAATGTAATAATATTGGAAATAAATAAATCGAAGTAATAACAATATAATTAAATATATAACATGTTATAAAATAATGTTGTATATAATGTAAATAAATATAATAACGAGATCAATAAATAGAGTAATAATAATGGAAATACATAAATCGAAGTAATAACAATATAATTGAATATATAACATATTATAAAATAATTTGGTATATAATGTAAATAAATAAAATAATGAGATCAATAAATACTCCAATATATAAACGATTTAAAATTAAAATAATTATCTAAAACTAGTATAAAGTATAATAAATAAATAATAAGTATATTTAATCATAAATAATAAGTGTAGGATGTAAAATAATGCAACATATATAAAATATTTAAAATTCAAAAAATTATTTAAAAACTTAACATTCAATCGCATTTCGGTGGAAAATGGGTTGCTATACAGTTCAACATGGATTGAAAAGAGTCTCTATCCCTACATTTATTTTTCTGCAAAATGTTTTTCTCCTGGCAAAAATGAATTGCATCTTCCTCGGTTCTTGCCAAATCCCAAATAAGCATTGTCGTATAACTAAGAAACACCAAACAACAAAATATCGACATTATCTTGTATTATTAACAAAGAACAACTGAGCAACAAACACAACAACGCTCGAACAGACTAGTAAACAAACAATGATGTCTGTCAAAAATGTAAGGTTATCCAAGGTAACTGGTAGAAATGTAACTGTTATCTTGGGTTTTGAGAGGGATATCTGGAGTTTTAGGAGGGATTTCTAGGTCCCTAGAGGGATTTCTATGTCCCTAGAGGGATTTCTATGTCCCTAGAGGGATTTCTAGGTCCCTAGAGGGATTTCTAGGTCCCTAGAGAGATAGATTTCTATGTCCCTAGAGGGATTTCTATGTCCCTAGAGAGATTTCTAGGTCCCTAGAGGGATTTCTATGTCCCTAGAGGGATTTCTAGGTCCCTAGAGGGATTTCTACGTCCCTAGAGGGATTTCTATGTCCCAAGAGGGATTTCTATGTCCCTAGAGGGATTTCTATGTCCCTAGAGGGATAGATTTCTATGTCCCTAGAGGGATTTCTATGTCCCTAGAGGGATTTCTATGTCCCAAGAGGGATTTCTATGTCCCAAGAGGGATTTCTATGTCCCTAGAGGGATAGATTTCTATGTCCCTAGAGGGATTTCAATGTCCCTAGAGGGATTTCTATGTCCCAAGAGGGATTTCTATGTCCCAAGAGGGATTTCTATGTCCCTAGAGGGATTTCTATGTCCCTAGAGGGATAGATTTCTATGTCCCTAGAGGGATTTCTAGGTCCCTAGAGGGATTTCTAGGTCCCTAGAGGGATTTCTATGTCCCAAGAGGGATTTCTATGTCCCTAGAGGGATTTCTATGTCCCTAGAGGGATAGATTTCTATGTCCCTAGAGGGATTTCTATGTCCCAAGAGGGATTTCTATGTCCCAAGAGGGATTTCTATGTCCCTAGAGGGATAGATTTCTATGTCCCTAGAGGGATTTCAATGTCCCTAGAGGGATTTCTATGTCCCAAGAGGGATTTCTATGTCCCAAGAGGGATTTCTATGTCCCTAGAGGGATTTCTATGTCCCTAGAGGGATAGATTTCTATGTCCCTAGAGGGATTTCTATGTCCCTAGAGGGATTTCTATGTCCCAAGAGGGATTTCTATGTCCCAAGAGGGATTTCTATGTCCCTAGAGGGATAGATTTCTATGTCCCTAGAGGGATTTCAATGTCCCTAGAGGGATTTCTATGTCCCAAGAGGGATTTCTATGTCCCAAGAGGGATTTCTATGTCCCTAGAGGGATTTCTATGTCCCTAGAGGGATAGATTTCTATGTCCCAAGAGGGATTTCTATGTCCCAAGAGGGATTTCTATGTCCCTAGAGGGATTTCTATGTCCCTAGAGGGATAGATTTCTATGTCCCTAGAGGGATTTCTATGTCCCTAGAGGGATTTCTATGTCCCAAGAGGGATTTCTATGTCCCAAGAGGGATTTCTATGTCCCTAGAGGGATAGATTTCTATGTCCCTAGAGGGATTTCAATGTCCCTAGAGGGATTTCTATGTCCCAAGAGGGATTTCTATGTCCCTAGAGGGATTTCTATGTCCCTAGAGGGATAGATTTCTATGTCCCTAGAGGGATTTCTAGGTCCCTAGAGGGATTTCTAGGTCCCTAGAGGGATTTCTATGTCCCTAGAGGGATAGATTTCTATGTCCCTAGAGGGATTTCTATGTCCCTAGAGGGATTTCTATGTCCCAAGAGGGATTTCTATGTCCCTAGAGGGATAGATTTCTATGTCCCTAGAGGGATTTCTATGTCCCTAGAGAGAGAGATTTCTATGTCCTTAGAGGGATTTCTATGTCGCTAGAGGGATTTCTAGGTCCCTAGAGGGATTTCTATGTCCCAGAGGGATTTCTAGGTCCCTAGAGGGATTTCTATGTCCCTAGAGGGATAGATTTCTATGTCCCTAGAGGGATTTCTATGTCCCAAGAGGGATTTCTATGTCCCTAGAGGGATTTCTATGTCCCTAGAGGGATAGATTTCTATGTCCCTAGAGGGATAGATTTCTATGTCCCTAGAGGGATTTCAATGTCCCTAGAGGGATTTCTATGTCCGAAGAGGGATTTCTATGTCGCTAGAGGGATTTCTAGTTCCCTAGAGGGATTTCAATGTCCCTAGAGGGATTTCTATGTCCCAAGAGGGATTTCTATGTCCCAAGAGGGATTTCTAGGTCCCTAGAGGGATTTCTATGTCCCTAGAGGGATAGATTTCTATGTCCCTAGAGGGATTTCTATGTCCCTAGAGGGATTTCTATGTCCCAAGAGGGATTTCTATGTCCCTAGAGGGATAGATTTCTATGTCCCTAGAGGGATTTCTATGTCCCTAGAGGGATTTCTATGTCCCAAGAGGGATTTCTATGTCCCTAGAGGGATTTCTATGTCCCAAGAGGGATTTCTATGTCCCTAGAGGGATTTCTATGTCCCAAGAGGGATTTCTATGTCCCTAGAGGGATTTCTATGTCCCTAGAGGGATAGATTTCTATGTCCCTAGAGGGATTTCTATGTCCCAAGAGGGATTTCTATGTCCCAAGAGGGATTTCTATGTCCCTAGAGGGATAGATTTCTATGTCCCTAGAGGGATTTCAATGTCCCTAGAGGGATTTCTATGTCCCAAGAGGGATTTCTATGTCCCAAGAGGGATTTGTATGTCCCTAGAGGGATTTCTATGTCCCTAGAGGGATAGATTTCTATGTCCCTAGAGGGATTTCTAGGTCCCTAGAGGG
Organism: Troilus luridus; assembly: GCA_964056705.1. Lineage (NCBI taxonomy): Eukaryota > Metazoa > Arthropoda > Insecta > Hemiptera > Pentatomidae > Troilus > Troilus luridus. Next base: position 6,118 of record CAXKTH010000254.1, read on the forward strand.
ATTTCTAGGTCCCTAGAGGGATTTCTATGTCCCTAGAGGGATAGATTTCTATGTCCCTAGAGGGATTTCAATGTCCCTAGAGGGATTTCTATGTCCCAAGAGGGATTTCTATGTCCCAAGAGGGATTTCTATGTCCCAAGAGGGATTTCTATGTCCCTAGAGGGATTTCTATGTCCCTAGAGGGATAGATTTCTATGTCCCTAGAGGGATTTCTAGGTCCCTAGAGGGATTTCTAGGTCCCTAGAGGGATTTCTATGTCCCTAGAGGGATAGATTTCTATGTCCCTAGAGGGATTTCTATGTCCCTAGAGGGATTTCTATGTCCCAAGAGGGATTTCTATGTCCCTAGAGGGATTTCTATGTCCCTAGAGGGATTTCTATGTCCCTAGAGGGATAGATTTCTATGTCCCTAGAGGGATTTCTAGGTCCCTAGAGGGATTTCTATGTCCCTAGAGGGATAGATTTCTATGTCCCTAGAGGGATTTCAATGTCCCTAGAGGGATTTCTATGTCCCAAGAGGGATTTCTATGTCCCAAGAGGGATTTCTATGTCCCTAGAGGGATTTCTATGTCCCTAGAGGGATAGATTTCTATGTCCCTAGAGGGATTTCTAGGTCCCTAGAGGGATTTCTAGGTCCCTAGAGGGATTTCTATGTCCCTAGAGGGATAGATTTCTATGTCCCTAGAGGGATTTCTATGTCCCTAGAGGGATTTCTATGTCCCAAGAGGGATTTCTATGTCCCTAGAGGGATAGATTTCTATGTCCCTAGAGGGATTTCTATGTCCCTAGAGAGAGAGATTTCTATGTCCTTAGAGGGATTTCTATGTCCCTAGAGGGATTTCTATGTCCCTAGAGGGATTTCTATGTCCCAAGAGGGATTTCTATGTCCCTAGAGGGATTTCTATGTCCCAAGAGGGATTTCTATGTCCCTAGAGGGATTTCTATGTCCCTAGAGGGATAGATTTCTATGTCCCTAGAGGGATTTCTATGTCCCAAGAGGGATTTCTATGTCCCAAGAGGGATTTCTATGTCCCTAGAGGGATAGATTTCTATGTCCCTAGAGGGATTTCAAAGTCCCTAGAGGGATTTCTATGTCCCAAGAGGGATTTCTATGTCCCAAGAGGGATTTCTATGTCCCAAGAGGGATTTCTATGTCCCTAGAGGGATAGATTTCTATGTCCCTAGAGGGATTTCAATGTCCCTAGAGGGATTTCTATGTCCCAAGAGGGATTTCTATGTCCCAAGAGGGATTTCTATGTCCCTAGAGGGATTTCTATGTCCCTAGAGGGATAGATTTCTATGTCCCAAGAGGGATTTCTATGTCCCAAGAGGGATTTCTATGTCCCTAGAGGGATTTCTATGTCCCTAGAGGGATAGATTTCTATGTCCCTAGAGGGATTTCTATGTCCCTAGAGGGATTTCTATGTCCCAAGAGGGATTTCTATGTCCCAAGAGGGATTTCTATGTCCCTAGAGGGATAGATTTCTATGTCCCTAGAGGGATTTCAATGTCCCTAGAGGGATTTCTATGTCCCAAGAGGGATTTCTATGTCCCAAGAGGGATTTCTATGTCCCTAGAGGGATTTCTATGTCCCTAGTGGGATAGATTTCTATGTCCCTAGAGGGATTTCTAGGTCCCTAGAGGGATTTCTAGGTCCCTAGAGGGATTTCTATGTCCCTAGAGGGATAGATTTCTATGTCCCTAGAGGGATTTCTATGTCCCTAGAGGGATTTCTATGTCCCAAGAGGGATTTCTATGTCCCTAGAGGGATAGATTTCTATGTCCCTAGAGGGATTTCTATGTCCCTAGAGAGAGAGATTTCTATGTCCTTAGAGGGATTTCTATGTCGCTAGAGGGATTTCTAGGTCCCTAGAGGGATTTCTATGTCCCAGAGGGATTTCTAGGTCCCTAGAGGGATTTCTATGTCCCTAGAGGGATAGATTTCTATGTCCCTAGAGGGATTTCTATGTCCCAAGAGGGATTTCTATGTCCCTAGAGGGATTTCTATGTCCCTAGAGGGATAGATTTCTATGTCCCTAGAGGGATAGATTTCTATGTCCCTAGAGGGATTTCAATGTCCCTAGAGGGATTTCTATGTCCCAAGAGGGATTTCTATGTCGCTAGAGGGATTTCTAGGTCCCTAGAGGGATTTCAATGTCCCTAGAGGGATTTCTATGTCCCAAGAGGGATTTCTATGTCCCAAGAGGGATTTCTATGTCCCTAGAGACGGTTACCTTGGATAACCTTTCAAAATAGGAATGTAATAATATTGGAAATAAATAAATCGAAGTAATAACAATATAATTAAATATATAACATGTTATAAAATAATGTTGTATATAATGTAAATAAATATAATAACGAGATCAATAAATAGAGTAATAATAATGGAAATACATAAATCGAAGTAATAACAATATAATTGAATATATAACATATTATAAAATAATTTGGTATATAATGTAAATAAATAAAATAATGAGATCAATAAATACTCCAATATATAAACGATTTAAAATTAAAATAATTATCTAAAACTAGTATAAAGTATAATAATTAAATAATAAGTATATTTAATCATAAATAATAAGTGTAGGATGTAAAATAATGCAACATATATAAAATATTTAAAATTCAAAAAATTATTTAAAAACTTAACATTCAATCGCATTTCGGTGGAAAATGGGTTGCTATACAGTTCAACATGGATTGAAAAGAGTCTCTATCCCTACATTTCCTATTTTTCTGCAAAATGTTTTTCTCCTGGCAAAAATGAATTGCATCTTCCTCGGTTCTTGCCAAATCCCAAATAAGCATTGTCGTATAACTGAGAAACACCAAACAACAAAATATCGACATTATCTTGTATTATTAACAAAGAACAACTGAGCAACAAACACAACAACGCTCGAACAGACTAGTAAACAAACAATGATGTCTGTCAAAAATGTAAGGTTATCCAAGGTAACTGGTAGAAATGTAACTGTTATCTTGGGTTTTGAGAGGGATATCTGGAGTTTTAGGAGGGATTTCTAGGTCCCTAGAGGGATTTCTATGTCCCTAGAGGGATTTCTATGTCCCAAGAGGGATTTCTATGTCCCTAGAGGGATAGATTTCTATGTCCCTAGAGGGATTTCTATGTCCCTAGAGGGATTTCTATGTCCCAAGAGGGATTTCTATGTCCCTAGAGGGATTTCTATGTCCCTAGAGGGATTTCTAGGTCCCTAGAGGGATTTCTACGTCCCTAGAGGGATTTCTATGTCCCAAGAGGGATTTCTATGTCCCTAGAGGGATAGATTTCTATGTCCCTAGAGGGATTTCTATGTCCCTAGAGGGATTTCTAGGTCCCTAGAGGGATTTCTATGTCCCTAGAGAGAGAGATTTCTATGTCCCTAGAGGGATTTCTATGTCGCTAGAGGGATTTCTAGGTCGCTAGAGGGATTTCAATGTCCCTAGAGGGATAGATTTCTATGTCCCTAGAGGGATTTCTAGGTCCCTAGAGGGATTTCTAGGTCCCTAGAGGGATTTCTATGTCCCTAGAGGGATAGATTTCTATGTCCCTAGAGGGATTTCAATGTCCCTAGAGGGATTTCTATGTCCCAAGAGGGATTTCTATGTCCCAAGAGGGATTTCTATGTCCCTAGAGGGATTTCTATGTCCCTAGAGGGATAGATTTCTATGTCCCTAGAGGGATAGATTTCTATGTCCCTAGAGGGATTTCTATGTCCCTAGAGGGATTTCTAGGTCCCTAGAGGGATTTCTATGTCCCTAGAGAGAGAGATTTCTATGTCCCTAGAGGGATTTCTATGTCGCTAGAGGGATTTCTAGGTCGCTAGAGGGATTTCAATGTCCCTAGAGGGATAGATTTCTATGTCCCTAGAGGGATTTCTAGGTCCCTAGAGGGATTTCTAGGTCCCTAGAGGGATTTCTATGTCCCTAGAGGGATAGATTTCTATGTCCCTAGAGGGATTTCAATGTCCCTAGAGGGATTTCTATGTCCCAAGAGGGATTTCTATGTCCCAAGAGGGATTTCTATGTCCCTAGAGGGATTTCTATGTCCCTAGAGGGATAGATTTCTATGTCCCTAGAGGGATTTCTAGGTCCCTAGAGGGATTTCTATGTCCCTAGAGGGATAGATTTCTATGTCCCTAGAGGGATTTCTATGTCCCTAGAGGGATTTCTATGTCCCAAGAGGGATTTCTATGTCCCTAGAGGGATTTCTATGTCCCTAGAGGGATTTCTATGTCCCTAGAGGGATAGATTTCTATGTCCCTAGAGGGATTTCTAGGTCCCTAGAGGGATTTCTAGGTCCCTAGAGGGATTTCTATGTCCCTAGAGGGATAGATTTCTATGTCCCTAGAGGGATTTCAATGTCCCTAGAGGGATTTCTATGTCCCTAGAGGGATTTCTATGTCCCTAGAGGGATAGATTTCTATGTCCCTAGAGGGATTTCTAGGTCCCTAGAGGGATTTCTAGGTCCCTAGAGGGATTTCTATGTCCCTAGAGGGATAGATTTCTATGTCCCTAGAGGGATTTCTATGTCCCTAGAGGGATTTCTATGTCCCAAGAGGGATTTCTATGTCTCTAGAGGGATAGATTTCTATGTCCCTAGAGGGATTTCTATGTCCCTAGAGAGAGAGATTTCTATGTCCTTAGAGGGATTTCTATGTCCCTAGAGGGATTTCTATGTCCCTAGAGGGATTTCTATGTCCCAAGAGGGATTTCTATGTCCCTAGAGGGATTTCTATGTACCAAGAGGGATTTCTATGTCCCTAGAGGGATTTCTATGTCCCTAGAGGGATAGATTTCTATGTCCCTAGAGGGATTTCTATGTCCCAAGAGGGATTTCTATGTCCCAAGAGGGATTTCTATGTCCCTAGAGGGATAGATTTCTATGTCCCTAGAGGGATTTCAATGTCCCTAGAGGGATTTCTATGTCCCAAGAGGGATTTCTATGTCCCAAGAGGGATTTCTATGTCCCTAGAGGGATTTCTATGTCCCTAGAGGGATAGATTTCTATGTCCCTAGAGGGATTTCTATGTCCCTAGAGGGATTTCTATGTCCCAAGAGGGATTTCTATGTCCCAAGAGGGATTTCTATGTCCCTAGAGGGATAGATTTCTATGTCCCTAGAGGGATTTCAATGTCCCTAGAGGGATTTCTATGTCCCAAGAGGGATTTCTATGTCCCAAGAGGGATTTCTATGTCCCTAGAGGGATTTCTATGTCCCTAGAGGGATAGATTTCTATGTCCCAAGAGGGATTTCTATGTCCCAAGAGGGATTTCTATGTCCCTAGAGGGATTTCTATGTCCCTAGAGGGATAGATTTCTATGTCCCTAGAGGGATTTCTATGTCCCTAGAGGGATTTCTATGTCCCAAGAGGGATTTCTATGTCCCAAGAGGGATTTCTATGTCCCTAGAGGGATAGATTTCTATGTCCCTAGAGGGATTTCAATGTCCCTAGAGGGATTTCTATGTCCCAAGAGGGATTTCTATGTCCCAAGAGGGATTTCTATGTCCCTAGAGGGATTTCTATGTCCCTAGTGGGATAGATTTCTATGTCCCTAGAGGGATTTCTAGGTCCCTAGAGGGATTTCTAGGTCCCTAGAGGGATTTCTATGTCCCTAGAGGGATAGATTTCTATGTCCCTAGAGGGATTTCTATGTCCCTAGAGGGATTTCTATGTCCCAAGAGGGATTTCTATGTCCCTAGAGGGATAGATTTCTATGTCCCTAGAGGGATTTCTATGTCCCTAGAGAGAGAGATTTCTATGTCCTTAGAGGGATTTCTATGTCGCTAGAGGGATTTCTAGGTCCCTAGAGGGATTTCTATGTCCCAGAGGGATTTCTAGGTCCCTAGAGGGATTTCTATGTCCCTAGAGGGATAGATTTCTATGTCCCTAGAGGGATTTCTATGTCCCAAGAGGGATTTCTATGTCCCTAGAGGGATTTCTATGTCCCTAGAGGGATAGATTTCTATGTCCCTAGAGGGATAGATTTCTATGTCCCTAGAGGGATTTCAATGTCCCTAGAGGGATTTCTATGTCCCAAAAGGGATTTCTATGTCGCTAGAGGGATTTCTAGGTCCCTAGAGGGATTTCAATGTCCCTAGAGGGATTTCTATGTCCCAAGAGGGATTTCTATGTACCAAGAGGGATTTCTATGTCCCTAGAGACGGTTACCTTGGATAACCTTTCAAAATAGGAATGTAATAATATTGGAAATAAATAAATCGAAGTAATAACAATATAATTAAATATATAACATGTTATAAAATAATGTTGTATATAATGTAAATAAATATAATAACGAGATCAATAAATAGAGTAATAATAATGGAAATACATAAATCGAAGTAATAACAATATAATTGAATATATAACATATTATAAAATAATTTGGTATATAATGTAAATAAATAAAATAATGAGATCAATAAATACTCCAATATATAAACGATTTAAAATTAAAATAATTATCTAAAACTAGTATAAAGTATAATAAATAAATAATAAGTATATTTAATCATAAATAATAAGTGTAGGATGTAAAATAATGCAACATATATAAAATATTTAAAATTCAAAAAATTATTTAAAAACTTAACATTCAATCGCATTTCGGTGGAAAATGGGTTGCTATACAGTTCAACATGGATTGAAAAGAGTCTCTATCCCTACATTTCCTATTTTTCTGCAAAATGTTTTTCTCCTGGCAAAAATGAATTGCATCTTCCTCGGTTCTTGCCAAATCCCAAATAAGCATTGTCGTATAACTGAGAAACACCAAACAACAAAATATCGACATTATCTTGTATTATTAACAAAGAACAACTGAGCAACAAACACAACAACGCTCGAACAGACTAGTAAACAAACAATGATGTCTGTCAAAAATGTAAGGTTATCCAAGGTAACTGGTAGAAATGTAACTGTTATCTTGGGTTTTGAGAGGGATATCTGGAGTTTTAGGAGGGATTTCTAGGTCCCTAGAGGGATTTCTATGTCCCTAGAGGGATTTCTATGTCCCAAGAGGGATTTCTATGTCCCTAGAGGGATAGATTTCTATGTCCCTAGAGGGATTTCTATGTCCCTAGAGGGATTTCTATGTCCCAAGAGGGATTTCTATGTCCCTAGAGGGATTTCTATGTCCCTAGAGGGATTTCTAGGTCCCTAGAGGGATTTCTACGTCCCTAGAGGGATTTCTATGTCCCAAGAGGGATTTCTATGTCCCTAGAGGGATAGATTTCTATGTCCCTAGAGGGATTTCTATGTCCCTAGAGGGATTTCTAGGTCCCTAGAGGGATTTCTATGTCCCTAGAGAGAGAGATTTCTATGTCCCTAGAGGGATTTCTATGTCGCTAGAGGGATTTCTAGGTCGCTAGAGGGATTTCAATGTCCCTAGAGGGATTTCTAGGTCCCTAGAGGGATTTCTATGTCCCAAGAGGGATTTCTATGTCCCAAGAGGGATTTCTATGTCCCTAGAGGGATTTCTATGTCCCTAGAGGGATAGATTTCTATGTCCCTAGAGGGATTTCTATGTCCCTAGAGGGATTTCTATGTCCCAAGAGGGATTTCTATGTCCCAAGAGGGATTTCTATGTCCCTAGAGGGATAGATTTCTATGTCCCTAGAGGGATTTCAATGTCCCTAGAGGGATTTCTATGTCCCTAGAGGGATTTCTATGTCCCTAGAGGGATTTCTATGTCCCAAGAGGGATTTCTATGTCCCTAGAGGGATTTCTATGTCCCTAGAGGGATAGATTTCTATGTCCCTAGAGGGATTTCTATGTCCCAAGAGGGATAGATTTCTATGTCCCTAGAGGGATTTCTATGTCCCTAGAGGGATTTCTATGTCCCAAGAGGGATTTCTATGTCCCTAGAGGGATTTCTATGTCCCTAGAGGGATAGATTTCTATGTCCCAAGAGGGATTTCTATGTTCCTAGAGGGATAGATTTCTATGTCCCTAGAGGGATTTCAATGTCCCTAGAGGGATTTCTATGTCCCAAGAGGGATTTCTATGTCCCAAGAGGGATTTCTATGTCCCAAGAGGGATTTCTATGTCCCTAGAGGGATTTCTATGTCCCTAGAGGGATAGATTTCTATGTCCCTAGAGGGATTTCAATGTCCCTAGAGGGATTTCTATGTCCCAAGAGGGATTTCTATGTCCCAAGAGGGATTTCTATGTCCCTAGAGGGATTTCTATGTCCCTAGAGGGATAGATTTCTATGTCCCTAGAGGGATTTCTAGGTCCCTAGAGGGATTTCTATGTCCCTAGAGGGATAGATTTCTATGTCCCTAGAGGGATTTCTAGGTCCCTAGAGGGATTTCTAGGTCCCTAGAGGGATTTCTATGTCCCTAGAGGGATAGATTTCTATGTCCCTAGAGGGATTTCTATGTCCCTAGAGGGATTTCTATGTCCCAAGAGGGATTTCTATGTCCCTAGAGGGATAGATTTCTATGTCCCTAGAGGGATTTCTATGTCCCTAGAGGGATTTCTAGGTCCCTAGAGAGAGAGATTTCTATGTCCTTAGAGGGATTTCTATGTCGCTAGAGGGATTTCTAGGTCCCTAGAGGGATTTCTATGTCCCAGAGGGATTTCTAGGTCCCTAGAGGGATTTCTATGTCCCTAGAGGGATAGATTTCTATGTCCCTAGAGGGATTTCTATGTCCCTAGAGGGATTTCTATGTCCCTAGAGGGATAGATTTCTATGTCCCTAGAGGGATTTCTATGTCCCTAGAGGGATTTCTATGTCCCTAGAGGGATTTCTAGGTCCCAAGAGGGATTTCTATGTCCCTAGAGGGATATATTTCTATGTCCCTAGAGACGGTTACCTTGGATAACCTTTCAAAATAGGAATGTAATAATATTGGAAATAAATAAATCGAAGTAATAACAATATAATTAAATATATAACATGTTATAAAATAATGTTGTATATAATGTAAATAAATATAATAACGAGATCAATAAATAGAGTAATAATAATGGAAATACATAAATCGAAGTAATAACAATATAATTGAATATATAACATATTATAAAATAATTTGGTATATAATGTAAATAAATAAAATAATGAGATCAATAAATACTCCAATATATAAACGATTTAAAATTAAAATAATTATCTAAAACTAGTATAAAGTATAATAAATAAATAATAAGTATATTTAATCATAAATAATAAGTGTAGGATGTAAAATAATGCAACATATATAAAATATTTAAAATTCAAAAAATTATTTAAAAACTTAACATTCAATCGCATTTCGGTGGAAAATGGGTTGCTATACAGTTCAACATGGATTGAAAAGAGTCTCTATCCCTACATTTCCTATTTTTCTGCAAAATGTTTTTCTCCTGGCAAAAATGAATTGCATCTTCCTCGGTTCTTGCCAAATCCCAAATAAGCATTGTCGTATAACTAAGAAACACCAAACAACAAAATATCGACATTATCTTGTATTATTAACAAAGAACAACTGAGCAACAAACACAACAACGCTCGAACAGACTAGTAAACAAACAATGATGTCTGTCAAAAATGTAAGGTTATCCAAGGTAACTGGTAGAAATGTAACTGTTATCTTGGGTTTTGAGAGGGATATCTGGAGTTTTAGGAGGGATTTCTAGGTCCCTAGAGGGATTTCTATGTCCCTAGAGGGATTTCTATGTCCCTAGAGGGATTTCTAGGTCCCTAGAGGGATTTCTAGGTCCCTAGAGAGATAGATTTCTATGTCCCTAGAGGGATTTCTATGTCCCTAGAGAGATTTCTAGGTCCCTAGAGGGATTTCTATGTCCCTAGAGGGATTTCTAGGTCCCTAGAGGGATTTCTACGTCCCTAGAGGGATTTCTATGTCCCAAGAGGGATTTCTATGTCCCTAGAGGGATAGATTTCTATGTCCCTAGAGGGATTTCTATGTCCCTAGAGGGATTTCTAGGTCCCTAGAGGGATTTCTATGTCCCTAGAGGGATAGATTTCTATGTCCCTAGAGGGATTTCAATGTCCCTAGAGGGATTTCTATGTCCCAAGAGGGATTTCTATGTCCCAAGAGGGATTTCTATGTCCCTAGAGGGATTTCTATGTCCCTAGAGGGATAGATTTCTATGTCCCTAGAGGGATTTCTATGTCCCTAGAGGGATTTCTATGTCCCAAGAGGGATTTCTATGTCCCAAGAGGGATTTCTATGTCCCTAGAGGGATAGATTTCTATGTCCCTAGAGGGATTTCAATGTCCCTAGAGGGATTTCTATGTCCCAAGAGGGATTTCTATGTCCCAAGAGGGATTTCTATGTCCCTAGAGGGATTTCTATGTCCCTAGAGGGATAGATTTCTATGTCCCTAGAGGGATTTCTAGGTCCCTAGAGGGATTTCTAGGTCCCTAGAGGGATTTCTATGTCCCTAGAGGGATAGATTTCTATGTCCCTAGAGGGATTTCTAGGTCCCTAGAGGGATTTCTAGGTCCCTAGAGGGATTTCTATGTCCCTAGAGGGATAGATTTCTATGTCCCTAGAGGGATTTCTATGTCCCTAGAGGGATTTCTATGTCCCTACAGGGATTTCTATGTCGCTAGAGGGATTTCTAGGTCGCTAGAGGGATTTCTATGTCCCAAGAGGGATTTCTATGTCCCTAGAGGGATAGATTTCTATGTCCCTAGAGGGATTTCTATGTCCCTAGAGGGATTTCTATGTCGCTAGAGGGATTTCTAGGTCGCTAGAGGGATTTCTATGTCCCAAGAGGGATTTCTATGTCCCTAGAGGGATAGATTTCTATGTCCCTAGAGGGATTTCTATGTCGCTAGAGGGATTTCTAGGTCGCTAGAGGGATTTCTATGTCCCTAGAGGGATTTCTAGGTCCCTAGAGGGATAGATTTCTATGTCCCTAGAGGGATTTCTATGTCCCAAGAGGGATTTCTATGTCCCAAGAGGGATTTCTATTTCCCTAGAGGGATAGATTTCTATGTCCCTAGAGGGATTTCAATGTCCCTAGAGGGATTTCTATGTCCCAAGAGGGATTTCTATGTCCCAAGAGGGATTTCTAGGTCCCTAGAGGGATTTCTATGTCCCTAGAGGGATAGATTTCTATGTCCTTAGAGGGATTTCTATGTCCCTAGAGGGATTTCTATGTCCCAAGAGGGATTTCTATGTCCCTAGAGGGATTTCTATGTCCCTAGAGGGATAGATTTCTATGTCCCTAGAGGGATTTCTATGTCCCAAGAGGGATAGATTTCTATGTCCCTAGAGGGATTTCTATGTCCCTAGAGAGATTTCTATGTCCCAAGAGGGATTTCTATGTCCCTAGAGGGATAGATTTCTATGTCCCTAGAGGGATTTCAATGTCCCTAGAGGGATTTCTATGTCCCAAGAGGGATTTCTATGTCCCAAGAGGGATTTCTATGTCCCTAGAGGGATTTCTATGTCCCTAGAGGGATAGATTTCTATGTCCCTAGAGGGATTTCTATGTCCCTAGAGGGATTTCTATGTCCCAAGAGGGATTTCTATGTCCCAAGAGGGATTTCTATGTCCCTAGAGGGATTTCTATGTCCCTAGAGGGATAGATTTCTATGTCCCTAGAGGGATTTCTAGGTCCCTAGAGGGATTTCTAGGTCCCTAGAGGGATTTCTATGTCCCTAGAGGGATAGATTTCTATGTCCCTAGAGGGATTTCTATGTCCCTAGAGGGATTTCTATGTCCCAAGAGGGATTTCTATGTCCCTAGAGGGATTTCTAGGTCCCTAGAGAGAGAGATTTCTATGTCCTTAGAGGGATTTCTATGTCGCTAGAGGGATTTCTAGGTCCCTAGAGGGATTTCTATGTCCCAGAGGGATTTCTAGGTCCCTAGAGGGATTTCTATGTCCCTAGAGGGATAGATTTCTATGTCCCTAGAGGGATTTCTATGTCCCTAGAGGGATTTCTATGTCCCTAGAGGGATAGATTTCTATGTCCCTAGAGGGATTTCTATGTCCCTAGAGGGATTTCTATGTCCCTAGAGGGATTTCTAGGTCCCAAGAGGGATTTCTATGTCCCTAGAGGGATATATTTCTATGTCCCTAGAGGGATTTCTATGTCCCTAGAGACGGTTACCTTGGATAACCTTTCAAAATAGGAATGTAATAATATTGGAAATAAATAAATCGAAGTAATAACAATATAATTAAATATATAACATGTTATAAAATAATGTTGTATATAATGTAAATAAATATAATAACGAGATCAATAAATAGAGTAATAATAATGGAAATACATAAATCGAAGTAATAACAATATAATTGAATATATAACATATTATAAAATAATTTGGTATATAATGTAAATAAATAAAATAATGAGATCAATAAATACTCCAATATATAAACGATTTAAAATTAAAATAATTATCTAAAACTAGTATAAAGTATAATAAATAAATAATAAGTATATTTAATCATAAATAATAAGTGTAGGATGTAAAATAATGCAACATATATAAAATATTTAAAATTCAAAAAATTATTTAAAAACTTAACATTCAATCGCATTTCGGTGGAAAATGGGTTGCTATACAGTTCAACATGGATTGAAAAGAGTCTCTATCCCTACATTTCCTATTTTTCTGCAAAATGTTTTTCTCCTGGCAAAAATGAATTGCATCTTCCTCGGTTCTTGCCAAATCCCAAATAAGCATTGTCGTATAACTAAGAAACACCAAACAACAAAATATCGACATTATCTTGTATTATTAACAAAGAACAACTGAGCAACAAACACAACAACGCTCGAACAGACTAGTAAACAAACAATGATGTCTGTCAAAAATGTAAGGTTATCCAAGGTAACTGGTAGAAATGTAACTGTTATCTTGGGTTTTGAGAGGGATATCTGGAGTTTTAGGAGGGATTTCTAGGTCCCTAGAGGGATTTCTATGTCCCTAGAGGGATTTCTATGTCCCTAGAGGGATTTCTAGGTCCCTAGAGGGATTTCTAGGTCCCTAGAGAGATAGATTTCTATGTCCCTAGAGGGATTTCTATGTCCCTAGAGAGATTTCTAGGTCCCTAGAGGGATTTCTATGTCCCTAGAGGGATTTCTAGGTCCCTAGAGGGATTTCTACGTCCCTAGAGGGATTTCTATGTCCCAAGAGGGATTTCTATGTCCCTAGAGGGATAGATTTCTATGTCCCTAGAGGGATTTCTATGTCCCTAGAGGGATTTCTAGGTCCCTAGAGGGATTTCTATGTCCCTAGAGAGAGAGATTTCTATGTCCCTAGAGGGATTTCAATGTCCCTAGAGGGATTTCTATGTCCCAAGAGGGATTTCTATGTCCCAAGAGGGATTTCTATGTCCCTAGAGGGATTTCTATGTCCCTAGAGGGATAGATTTCTATGTCCCTAGAGGGATTTCTATGTCCCTAGAGGGATTTCTATGTCCCAAGAGGGATTTCTATGTCCCAAGAGGGATTTCTATGTCCCTAGAGGGATAGATTTCTATGTCCCTAGAGGGATTTCAATGTCCCTAGAGGGATTTCTATGTCCCAAGAGGGATTTCTATGTCCCAAGAGGGATTTCTATGTCCCTAGAGGGATTTCTATGTCCCTAGAGGGATAGATTTCTATGTCCCTAGAGGGATTTCTAGGTCCCTAGAGGGATTTCTAGGTCCCTAGAGGGATTTCTATGTCCCTAGAGGGATAGATTTCTATGTCCCTAGAGGGATTTCTATGTCCCTAGAGGGATTTCTATGTCCCTAGAGGGATTTCTATGTCGCTAGAGGGATTTCTAGGTCGCTAGAGGGATTTCTATGTCCCAAGAGGGATTTCTATGTCCCTAGAGGGATAGATTTCTATGTCCCTAGAGGGATTTCTATGTCCCTAGAGGGATTTCTATGTCGCTAGAGGGATTTCTAGGTCGCTAGAGGGATTTCTATGTCCCAAGAGGGATTTCTATGTCCCTAGAGGGATAGATTTCTATGTCCCTAGAGGGATTTCTATGTCGCTAGAGGGATTTCTAGGTCGCTAGAGGGATTTCTATGTCCCTAGAGGGATTTCTAGGTCCCTAGAGGGATAGATTTCTATGTCCCTAGAGGGATTTCTATGTCCCAAGAGGGATTTCTATGTCCCAAGAGGGATTTCTATTTCCCTAGAGGGATAGATTTCTATGTCCCTAGAGGGATTTCAATGTCCCTAGAGGGATTTCTATGTCCCAAGAGGGATTTCTATGTCCCAAGAGGGATTTCTAGGTCCCTAGAGGGATTTCTATGTCCCTAGAGGGATAGATTTCTATGTCCCTAGAGGGATTTCTATGTCCCTAGAGGGATTTCTATGTCCCAAGAGGGATTTCTATGTCCCTAGAGGGATTTCTATGTCCCTAGAGGGATAGATTTCTATGTCCCTAGAGGGATTTCTATGTCCCAAGAGGGATAGATTTCTATGTCCCTAGAGGGATTTCTATGTCCCTAGAGAGATTTCTATGTCCCAAGAGGGATTTCTATGTCCCTAGAGGGATAGATTTCTATGTCCCTAGAGGGATTTCAATGTCCCTAGAGGGATTTCTATGTCCCAAGAGGGATTTCTATGTCCCAAGAGGGATTTCTATGTCCCTAGAGGGATTTCTATGTCCCTAGAGGGATAGATTTCTATGTCCCTAGAGGGATTTCTATGTCCCTAGAGGGATTTCTATGTCCCAAGAGGGATTTCTATGTCCCAAGAGGGATTTCTATGTCCCTAGAGGGATTTCTATGTCCCTAGAGGGATAGATTTCTATGTCCCTAGAGGGATTTCTAGGTCCCTAGAGGGATTTCTAGGTCCCTAGAGGGATTTCTATGTCCCTAGAGGGATAGATTTCTATGTCCCTAGAGGGATTTCTATGTCCCTAGAGGGATTTCTATGTCCCAAGAGGGATTTCTATGTCCCTAGAGGGATAGATTTCTATGTCCCTAGAGGGATTTCTATGTCCCTAGAGGGATTTCTAGGTCCCTAGAGAGAGAGATTTCTATGTCCTTAGAGGGATTTCTATGTCGCTAGAGGGATTTCTAGGTCCCTAGAGGGATTTCTATGTCCCAGAGGGATTTCTAGGTCCCTAGAGGGATTTCTATGTCCCTAGAGGGATAGATTTCTATGTCCCTAGAGGGATTTCTATGTCCCTAGAGGGATTTCTATGTCCCTAGAGGGATAGATTTCTATGTCCCTAGAGGGATTTCTATGTCCCTAGAGGGATTTCTATGTCCCTAGAGGGATTTCTAGGTCCCAAGAGGGATTTCTATGTCCCTAGAGGGATATATTTCTATGTCCCTAGAGGGATTTCTATGTCCCTAGAGACGGTTACCTTGGATAACCTTTCAAAATAGGAATGTAATAATATTGGAAATAAATAAATCGAAGTAATAACAATATAATTAAATATATAACATGTTATAAAATAATGTTGTATATAATGTAAATAAATATAATAACGAGATCAATAAATAGAGTAATAATAATGGAAATACATAAATCGAAGTAATAACAATATAATTGAATATATAACATATTATAAAATAATTTGGTATATAATGTAAATAAATAAAATAATGAGATCAATAAATACTCCAATATATAAACGATTTAAAATTAAAATAATTATCTAAAACTAGTATAAAGTATAATAAATAAATAATAAGTATATTTAATCATAAATAATAAGTGTAGGATGTAAAATAATGCAACATATATAAAATATTTAAAATTCAAAAAATTATTTAAAAACTTAACATTCAATCGCATTTCGGTGGAAAATGGGTTGCTATACAGTTCAACATGGATTGAAAAGAGTCTCTATCCCTACATTTCCTATTTTTCTGCAAAATGTTTTTCTCCTGGCAAAAATGAATTGCATCTTCCTCGGTTCTTGCCAAATCCCAAATAAGCATTGTCGTATAACTAAGAAACACCAAACAACAAAATATCGACATTATCTTGTATTATTAACAAAGAACAACTGAGCAACAAACACAACAACGCTCGAACAGACTAGTAAACAAACAATGATGTCTGTCAAAAATGTAAGGTTATCCAAGGTAACTGGTAGAAATGTAACTGTTATCTTGGGTTTTGAGAGGGATATCTGGAGTTTTAGGAGGGATTTCTAGGTCCCTAGAGGGATTTCTATGTCCCTAGAGGGATTTCTATGTCCCTAGAGGGATTTCTAGGTCCCTAGAGGGATTTCTAGGTCCCTAGAGAGATAGATTTCTATGTCCCTAGAGGGATTTCTATGTCCCTAGAGAGATTTCTAGGTCCCTAGAGGGATTTCTATGTCCCTAGAGGGATTTCTAGGTCCCTAGAGGGATTTCTACGTCCCTAGAGGGATTTCTATGTCCCAAGAGGGATTTCTATGTCCCTAGAGGGATAGATTTCTATGTCCCTAGAGGGATTTCTATGTCCCTAGAGGGATTTCTAGGTCCCTAGAGGGATTTCTATGTCCCTAGAGAGAGAGATTTCTATGTCCCTAGAGGGATTTCTATGTCGCTAGAGGGATTTCTAGGTCGCTAGAGGGATTTCAATGTCCCTAGAGGGATTTCTAGGTCCCTAGAGGGATTTCTATGTCCCAAGAGGGATTTCTATGTCCCAAGAGGGATTTCTATGTCCCTAGAGGGATTTCTATGTCCCTAGAGGGATAGATTTCTATGTCCCTAGAGGGATTTCTATGTCCCTAGAGGGATTTCTATGTCCCAAGAGGGATTTCTATGTCCCAAGAGGGATTTCTATGTCCCTAGAGGGATAGATTTCTATGTCCCTAGAGGGATTTCAATGTCCCTAGAGGGATTTCTATGTCCCAAGAGGGATTTCTATGTCCCAAGAGGGATTTCTATGTCCCTAGAGGGATTTCTATGTCCCTAGAGGGATAGATTTCTATGTCCCTAGAGGGATTTCTAGGTCCCTAGAGGGATTTCTAGGTCCCTAGAGGGATTTCTATGTCCCTAGAGGGATAGATTTCTATGTCCCTAGAGGGATTTCTATGTCCCTAGAGGGATTTCTATGTCGCTAGAGGGATTTCTAGGTCGCTAGAGGGATTTCTATGTCCCAAGAGGGATTTCTATGTCCCTAGAGGGATAGATTTCTATGTCCCTAGAGGGATTTCTATGTCCCTAGAGGGATTTCTATGTCGCTAGAGGGATTTCTAGGTCGCTAGAGGGATTTCTATGTCCCAAGAGGGATTTCTATGTCCCTAGAGGGATAGATTTCTATGTCCCTAGAGGGATTTCTATGTCGCTAGAGGGATTTCTAGGTCGCTAGAGGGATTTCTATGTCCCTAGAGGGATTTCTAGGTCCCTAGAGGGATAGATTTCTATGTCCCTAGAGGGATTTCTATGTCCCAAGAGGGATTTCTATGTCCCAAGAGGGATTTCTATGTCCCTAGAGGGATAGATTTCTATGTCCCTAGAGGGATTTCAATGTCCCTAGAGGGATTTCTATGTCCCAAGAGGGATTTCTATGTCCCAAGAGGGATTTCTAGGTCCCTAGAGGGATTTCTATGTCCCTAGAGGGATAGATTTCTATGTCCCTAGAGGGATTTCTATGTCCCTAGAGGGATTTCTATGTCCCAAGAGGGATTTCTATGTCCCTAGAGGGATTTCTATGTCCCTAGAGGGATAGATTTCTATGTCCCTAGAGGGATTTCTATGTCCCAAGAGGGATAGATTTCTATGTCCCTAGAGGGATTTCTATGTCCCTAGAGGGATTTCTATGTCCCAAGAGGGATTTCTATGTCCCTAGAGGGATTTCTATGTCCCTAGAGGGATAGATTTCTATGTCCCAAGAGGGATTTCTATGTCCCTAGAGGGATAGATTTCTATGTTCCTAGAGGGATAGATTTCTATGTCCCTAGAGGGATTTCTAGGTCCTTAGAGGGATTTCTAGGTCCCTAGAGGGATTTCTATGTCCCTAGAGGGATAGATTTCTATGTCCCTAGAGGGATTTCTATGTCCCTAGAGGGATTTCTATGTCCCAAGAGGGATTTCTATGTCCCTAGAGGGATAGATTTCTATGTCCCTAGAGGGATTTCTATGTCCCTAGAGGGATTTCTAGGTCCCTAGAGAGAGAGATTTCTATGTCCTTAGAGGGATTTCTATGTCGCTAGAGGGATTTCTAGGTCCCTAGAGGGATTTCTATGTCCCAGAGGGATTTCTAGGTCCCTAGAGGGATTTCTATGTCCCTAGAGGGATAGATTTCTATGTCCCTAGAGGGATTTCTATGTCCCTAGAGGGATTTCTATGTCCCTAGAGGGATAGATTTCTATGTCCCTAGAGGGATTTCTATGTCCCTAGAGGGATTTCTATGTCCCTAGAGGGATTTCTAGGTCCCAAGAGGGATTTCTATGTCCCTAGAGGGATATATTTCTATGTCCCTAGAGGGATTTCTATGTCCCTAGAGACGGTTACCTTGGATAACCTTTCAAAATAGGAATGTAATAATATTGGAAATAAATAAATCGAAGTAATAACAATATAATTAAATATATAACATGTTATAAAATAATGTTGTATATAATGTAAATAAATATAATAACGAGATCAATAAATAGAGTAATAATAATGGAAATACATAAATCGAAGTAATAACAATATAATTGAATATATAACATATTATAAAATAATTTGGTATATAATGTAAATAAATAAAATAATGAGATCAATAAATACTCCAATATATAAACGATTTAAAATTAAAATAATTATCTAAAACTAGTATAAAGTATAATAAATAAATAATAAGTATATTTAATCATAAATAATAAGTGTAGGATGTAAAATAATGCAACATATATAAAATATTTAAAATTCAAAAAATTATTTAAAAACTTAACATTCAATCGCATTTCGGTGGAAAATGGGTTGCTATACAGTTCAACATGGATTGAAAAGAGTCTCTATCCCTACATTTCCTATTTTTCTGCAAAATGTTTTTCTCCTGGCAAAAATGAATTGCATCTTCCTCGGTTCTTGCCAAATCCCAAATAAGCATTGTCGTATAACTAAGAAACACCAAACAACAAAATATCGACATTATCTTGTATTATTAACAAAGAACAACTGAGCAACAAACACAACAACGCTCGAACAGACTAGTAAACAAACAATGATGTCTGTCAAAAATGTAAGGTTATCCAAGGTAACTGGTAGAAATGTAACTGTTATCTTGGGTTTTGAGAGGGATATCTGGAGTTTTAGGAGGGATTTCTAGGTCCCTAGAGGGATTTCTATGTCCCTAGAGGGATTTCTATGTCCCTAGAGGGATTTCTAGGTCCCTAGAGGGATTTCTAGGTCCCTAGAGAGATAGATTTCTATGTCCCTAGAGGGATTTCTATGTCCCTAGAGAGATTTCTAGGTCCCTAGAGGGATTTCTATGTCCCTAGAGGGATTTCTAGGTCCCTAGAGGGATTTCTACGTCCCTAGAGGGATTTCTATGTCCCAAGAGGGATTTCTATGTCCCTAGAGGGATAGATTTCTATGTCCCTAGAGGGATTTCTATGTCCCTAGAGGGATTTCTAGGTCCCTAGAGGGATTTCTATGTCCCTAGAGAGAGAGATTTCTATGTCCCTAGAGGGATTTCTATGTCGCTAGAGGGATTTCTAGGTCGCTAGAGGGATTTCAATGTCCCTAGAGGGATTTCTAGGTCCCTAGAGGGATTTCTATGTCCCAAGAGGGATTTCTATGTCCCAAGAGGGATTTCTATGTCCCTAGAGGGATTTCTATGTCCCTAGAGGGATAGATTTCTATGTCCCTAGAGGGATTTCTATGTCCCTAGAGGGATTTCTATGTCCCAAGAGGGATTTCTATGTCCCAAGAGGGATTTCTATGTCCCTAGAGGGATAGATTTCTATGTCCCTAGAGGGATTTCAATGTCCCTAGAGGGATTTCTATGTCCCAAGAGGGATTTCTATGTCCCAAGAGGGATTTCTATGTCCCTAGAGGGATTTCTATGTCCCTAGAGGGATAGATTTCTATGTCCCTAGAGGGATTTCTAGGTCCCTAGAGGGATTTCTAGGTCCCTAGAGGGATTTCTATGTCCCTAGAGGGATAGATTTCTATGTCCCTAGAGGGATTTCTATGTCCCTAGAGGGATTTCTATGTCGCTAGAGGGATTTCTAGGTCGCTAGAGGGATTTCTATGTCCCAAGAGGGATTTCTATGTCCCTAGAGGGATAGATTTCTATGTCCCTAGAGGGATTTCTATGTCCCTAGAGGGATTTCTATGTCGCTAGAGGGATTTCTAGGTCGCTAGAGGGATTTCTATGTCCCAAGAGGGATTTCTATGTCCCTAGAGGGATAGATTTCTATGTCCCTAGAGGGATTTCTATGTCGCTAGAGGGATTTCTAGGTCGCTAGAGGGATTTCTATGTCCCTAGAGGGATTTCTAGGTCCCTAGAGGGATAGATTTCTATGTCCCTAGAGGGATTTCTATGTCCCAAGAGGGATTTCTATGTCCCAAGAGGGATTTCTATGTCCCTAGAGGGATTTCTAGGTCGCTAGAGGGATTTCTATGTCCCAAGAGGGATTTCTATGTCCCTAGAGGGATAGATTTCTATGTCCCTAGAGGGATTTCTATGTCCCTAGAGGGATTTCTATGTCGCTAGAGGGATTTCTAGGTCGCTAGAGGGATTTCTATGTCCCAAGAGGGATTTCTATGTCCCTAGAGGGATAGATTTCTATGTCCCTAGAGGGATTTCTATGTCGCTAGAGGGATTTCTAGGTCGCTAGAGGGATTTCTATGTCCCTAGAGGGATTTCTAGGTCCCTAGAGGGATAGATTTCTATGTCCCTAGAGGGATTTCTATGTCCCAAGAGGGATTTCTATGTCCCAAGAGGGATTTCTATGTCCCTAGAGGGATAGATTTCTATGTCCCTAGAGGGATTTCAATGTCCCTAGAGGGATTTCTATGTCCCAAGAGGGATTTCTATGTCCCAAGAGGGATTTCTAGGTCCCTAGAGGGATTTCTATGTCCCTAGAGGGATAGATTTCTATGTCCCTAGAGGGATTTCTATGTCCCTAGAGGGATTTCTATGTCCCAAGAGGGATTTCTATGTCCCTGGAGGGATTTCTATGTCCCTAGAGGGATAGATTTCTATGTCCCTAGAGGGATTTCTATGTCCCAAGAGGGATAGATTTCTATGTCCCTAGAGGGATTTCTATGTCCCTAGAGGGATTTCTATGTCCCAAGAGGGATTTCTATGTCCCTAGAGGGATTTCTATGTCCCTAGAGGGATAGATTTCTATGTCCCAAGAGGGATTTCTATGTCCCTAGAGGGATAGATTTCTATGTCCCTAGAGGGATTTCAATGTCCCTAGAGGGATTTCTATGTCCCAAGAGGGATTTCTATGTCCCTAGAGGGATTTCTATGTCCCTAGAGGGATAGATTTCTATGTCCCAAGAGGGATTTCTATGTCCCTAGAGGGATAGATTTCTATGTCCCTAGAGGGATTTCAATGTCCCTAGAGGGATTTCTATGTCCCAAGAGGGATTTCTATGTCCCAAGAGAGATTTCTATGTCCCTAGAGGGATTTCTATGTCCCTAGAGGGATAGATTTCTATGTCCCTAGAGGGATTTCTATGTCCCTAGAGGGATTTCTATGTCCCAAGAGGGATTTCTATGTCCCAAGAGGGATTTCTATGTCCCTAGAGGGATAGATTTCTATGTCCCTAGAGGGATTTCAATGTCCCTAGAGGGATTTCTATGTCCCAAGAGGGATTTCTATGTCCCAAGAGGGATTTCTATGTCCCTAGAGGGATTTCTATGTCCCTAGAGGGATAGATTTCTATGTCCCTAGAGGGATTTCTAGGTCCCTAGAGGGATTTCTAGGTCCCTAGAGGGATTTCTATGTCCCTAGAGGGATAGATTTCTATGTCCCTAGAGGGATTTCTATGTCCCTAGAGGGATTTCTATGTCCCAAGAGGGATTTCTATGTCCCTAGAGGGATAGATTTCTATGTCCCTAGAGGGATTTCTATGTCCCTAGAGGGATTTCTAGGTCCCTAGAGAGAGAGATTTCTATGTCCTTAGAGGGATTTCTATGTCGCTAGAGGGATTTCTAGGTCCCTAGAGGGATTTCTATGTCCCAGAGGGATTTCTAGGTCCCTAGAGGGATTTCTATGTCCCTAGAGGTATAGATTTCTATGTCCCTAGAGGGATTTCTATGTCCCTAGAGGGATTTCTATGTCCCTAGAGGGATAGATTTCTATGTCCCTAGAGGGATTTCTATGTCCCTAGAGGGATTTCTATGTCCCTAGAGGGATTTCTAGGTCCCAAGAGGGATTTCTATGTCCCTAGAGGGATATATTTCTATGTCCCTAGAGGGATTTCTATGTCCCTAGAGACGGTTACCTTGGATAACCTTTCAAAATAGGAATGTAATAATATTGGAAATAAATAAATCGAAGTAATAACAATATAATTAAATATATAACATGTTATAAAATAATGTTGTATATAATGTAAATAAATATAATAACGAGATCAATAAATAGAGTAATAATAATGGAAATACATAAATCGAAGTAATAACAATATAATTGAATATATAACATATTATAAAATAATTTGGTATATAATGTAAATAAATAAAATAATGAGATCAATAAATACTCCAATATATAAACGATTTAAAATTAAAATAATTATCTAAAACTAGTATAAAGTATAATAAATAAATAATAAGTATATTTAATCATAAATAATAAGTGTAGGATGTAAAATAATGCAACATATATAAAATATTTAAAATTCAAAAAATTATTTAAAAACTTAACATTCAATCGCATTTCGGTGGAAAATGGGTTGCTATACAGTTCAACATGGATTGAAAAGAGTCTCTATCCCTACATTTCCTATTTTTCTGCAAAATGTTTTTCTCCTGGCAAAAATGAATTGCATCTTCCTCGGTTCTTGCCAAATCCCAAATAAGCATTGTCGTATAACTAAGAAACACCAAACAACAAAATATCGACATTATCTTGTATTATTAACAAAGAACAACTGAGCTACAAACACAACAACGCTCAAACAGACTAGTAAACAAACAATGATGTCTGTCAAAAATGTAAGGTTATCCAAGGTAACTGGTAGAAATGTAACTGTTATCTTGGGTTTTGAGAGGGATATCTGGAGTTTTAGGAGGGATTTCTAGGTCCCTAGAGGGATTTCTATGTCCCTAGAGGGATTTCTATGTCCCTAGAGGGATTTCTAGGTCCCTAGAGAGATAGATTTCTATGTCCCTAGAGGGATTTCTATGTCCCTAGAGAGATTTCTAGGTCCCTAGAGGGATTTCTATGTCCCTAGAGGGATTTCTAGGTCCCTAGAGGGATTTCTACGTCCCTAGAGGGATTTCTATGTCCCAAGAGGGATTTCTATGTCCCTAGAGAGAGAGATTTCTATGTCCCTAGAGGGATTTCTATGTTGCTAGAGGGATTTCTAGGTCGCTAGAGGGATTTCAATGTCCCTAGAGGGATTTCTAGGTCCCTAGAGGGATTTCTATGTCCCTAGAGGGATAGATTTCTATGTCCCTAGAGGGATTTCTATGTCCCTAGAGGGATTTCTAGGTCCCTAGAGGGATAGATTTCTATGTCCCTAGAGGGATTTCTATGTCCCTAGAGGGATTTCTATGTCGCTAGAGGGATTTCTAGGTCCCTAGAGGGATAGATTTCTATGTCCCTAGAGGGATTTCTATGTCCCTAGAGGGATTTCAATGTCCCTAGAGGGATTTCTAGGTCCCTAGAGGGATTTCTATGTCCCTAGAGGGATAGATTTCTATGTCCCTAGAGGGATTTCTATGTCGCTAGAGGGATTTCTAGGTCGCTAGAGGGATTTCAATGTCCCTAGAGGGATTTCTATGTCCCAAGAGGGATTTCTATGTCCCAAGAGGGATTTCTATGTCCCTAGAGGGATTTCTATGTCCCTAGAGGGATAGATTTCTATGTCCCTAGAGGGATTTCAATGTCCCTAGAGGGATTTCTATGTCCCAAGAGGGATTTCTATGTCGCTAGAGGGATTTCTAGGTCCCTAGAGGGATTTCAATGTCCCTAGAGGGATTTCTATGTCCCAAGAGGGATTTCTATGTCCCAAGAGGGATTTCTAGGTCCCTAGAGGGATTTCTATGTCCCTAGAGGGATAGATTTCTATGTCCCTAGAGGGATTTCTATGTCCCTAGAGGGATTTCTATGTCCCAAGAGGGATTTCTATGTCCCTAGAGGGATAGATTTCTATGTCCCTAGAGGGATTTCTATGTCCCTAGAGGGATTTCTATGTCCCAAGAGGGATTTCTATGTCCCTAGAGGGATTTCTATGTCCCAAGAGGGATTTCTATGTCCCTAGAGGGATTTCTATGTCCCTAGAGGGATAGATTTCTATGTCCCTAGAGGGATTTCTATGTCCCTAGAGGGATTTCTATGTCCCAAGAGGGATTTCTATGTCCCAAGAGGGATTTCTAGGTCCCTAGAGGGATTTCTATGTCGCTAGAGGGATTTCTAGGTCCCTAGAGGGATAGATTTCTATGTCCCTAGAGGGATTTCTATGTCCCTAGAGGGATTTCAATGTCCCTAGAGGGATTTCTAGGTCCCTAGAGGGATTTCTATGTCCCTAGAGGGATAGATTTCTATGTCCCTAGAGGGATTTCTATGTCGCTAGAGGGATTTCTAGGTCGCTAGAGGGATTTCAATGTCCCTAGAGGGATTTCTATGTCCCAAGAGGGATTTCTATGTCCCAAGAGGGATTTCTATGTCCCTAGAGGGATTTCTATGTCCCTAGAGGGATAGATTTCTATGTCCCTAGAGGGATTTCAATGTCCCTAGAGGGATTTCTATGTCCCAAGAGGGATTTCTATGTCGCTAGAGGGATTTCTAGGTCCCTAGAGGGATTTCAATGTCCCTAGAGGGATTTCTATGTCCCAAGAGGGATTTCTATGTCCCAAGAGGGATTTCTAGGTCCCTAGAGGGATTTCTATGTCCCTAGAGGGATAGATTTCTATGTCCCTAGAGGGATTTCTATGTCCCTAGAGGGATTTCTATGTCCCAAGAGGGATTTCTATGTCCCTAGAGGGATAGATTTCTATGTCCCTAGAGGGATTTCTATGTCCCTAGAGGGATTTCTATGTCCCAAGAGGGATTTCTATGTCCCTAGAGGGATTTCTATGTCCCAAGAGGGATTTCTATGTCCCTAGAGGGATTTCTATGTCCCTAGAGGGATTTCTATGTCCCAAGAGGGATTTCTATGTCCCTAGAGGGATTTCTATGTCCCTAGAGGGATAGATTTCTATGTCCCAAGAGGGATTTCTATGTCCCTAGAGGGATAGATTTCTATGTCCCTAGAGGGATTTCAATGTCCCTAGAGGGATTTCTATGTCCCAAGAGGGATTTCTATGTCCCAAGAGGGATTTCTATGTCCCTAGAGGGATTTCTATGTCCCTAGAGGGATAGATTTCTATGTCCCTAGAGGGATTTCTATGTCCCTAGAGGGATTTCTATGTCCCAAGAGGGATTTCTATGTCCCAAGAGGGATTTCTATGTCCCTAGAGGGATTTCTATGTCCCTAGAGGGATAGATTTCTATGTCCCTAGAGGGATTTCTAGGTCCCTAGAGGGATTTCTAGGTCCCTAGAGGGATTTCTATGTCCCTAGAGGGATAGATTTCTATGTCCCTAGAGGAATTTCTATGTCCCTAGAGGGATTTCTATGTCCCAAGAGGGATTTCTATGTCCCTAGAGGGATAGATTTCTATGTCCCTAGAGGGATTTCTATGTCCCTAGAGGGATTTCTAGGTCCCTAGAGAGAGAGATTTCTATGTCCTTAGAGGGATTTCTATGTCGCTAGAGGGATTTCTAGGTCCCTAGAGGGATTTCTATGTCCCAGAGGGATTTCTAGGTCCCTAGAGGGATTTCTATGTCCCTAGAGGTATAGATTTCTATGTCCCTAGAGGGATTTCTATGTCCCTAGAGGGATTTCTATGTCCCTAGAGGGATAGATTTCTATGTCCCTAGAGGGATTTCTATGTCCCTAGAGGGATTTCTATGTCCCTAGAGGGATTTCTAGGTCCCAAGAGGGATTTCTATGTCCCTAGAGGGATATATTTCTATGTCCCTAGAGGGATTTCTATGTCCCTAGAGACGGTTACCTTGGATAACCTTTCAAAATAGGAATGTAATAATATTGGAAATAAATAAATCGAAGTAATAACAATATAATTAAATATATAACATGTTATAAAATAATGTTGTATATAATGTAAATAAATATAATAACGAGATCAATAAATAGAGTAATAATAATGGAAATACATAAATCGAAGTAATAACAATATAATTGAATATATAACATATTATAAAATAATTTGGTATATAATGTAAATAAATAAAATAATGAGATCAATAAATACTCCAATATATAAACGATTTAAAATTAAAATAATTATCTAAAACTAGTATAAAGTATAATAAATAAATAATAAGTATATTTAATCATAAATAATAAGTGTAGGATGTAAAATAATGCAACATATATAAAATATTTAAAATTCAAAAAATTATTTAAAAACTTAACATTCAATCGCATTTCGGTGGAAAATGGGTTGCTATACAGTTCAACATGGATTGAAAAGAGTCTCTATCCCTACATTTCCTATTTTTCTGCAAAATGTTTTTCTCCTGGCAAAAATGAATTGCATCTTCCTCGGTTCTTGCCAAATCCCAAATAAGCATTGTCGTATAACTAAGAAACACCAAACAACAAAATATCGACATTATCTTGTATTATTAACAAAGAACAACTGAGCAACAAACACAACAACGCTCGAACAGACTAGTAAACAAACAATGATGTCTGTCAAAAATGTAAGGTTATCCAAGGTAACTGGTAGAAATGTAACTGTTATCTTGGGTTTTGAGAGGGATATCTGGAGTTTTAGGAGGGATTTCTAGGTCCCTAGAGGGATTTCTATGTCCCTAGAGGGATTTCTATGTCCCTAGAGGGATTTCTAGGTCCCTAGAGAGATAGATTTCTATGTCCCTAGAGGGATTTCTATGTCCCTAGAGAGATTTCTAGGTCCCTAGAGGGATTTCTATGTCCCTAGAGGGATTTCTAGGTCCCTAGAGGGATTTCTACGTCCCTAGAGGGATTTCTATGTCCCAAGAGGGATTTCTATGTCCCTAGAGAGAGAGATTTCTATGTCCCTAGAGGGATTTCTATGTTGCTAGAGGGATTTCTAGGTCGCTAGAGGGATTTCAATGTCCCTAGAGGGATTTCTAGGTCCCTAGAGGGATTTCTATGTCCCTAGAGGGATAGATTTCTATGTCCCTAGAGGGATTTCTATGTCCCTAGAGGGATTTCTAGGTCCCTAGAGGGATAGATTTCTATGTCCCTAGAGGGATTTCTATGTCCCTAGAGGGATTTCTATGTCGCTAGAGGGATTTCTAGGTCCCTAGAGGGATAGATTTCTATGTCCCTAGAGGGATTTCTATGTCCCTAGAGGGATTTCAATGTCCCTAGAGGGATTTCTAGGTCCCTAGAGGGATTTCTATGTCCCTAGAGGGATAGATTTCTATGTCCCTAGAGGGATTTCTATGTCGCTAGAGGGATTTCTAGGTCGCTAGAGGGATTTCAATGTCCCTAGAGGGATTTCTATGTCCCAAGAGGGATTTCTATGTCCCAAGAGGGATTTCTATGTCCCTAGAGGGATTTCTATGTCCCTAGAGGGATAGATTTCTATGTCCCTAGAGGTATTTCAATGTCCCTAGAGGGATTTCTATGTCCCAAGAGGGATTTCTATGTCGCTAGAGGGATTTCTAGGTCCCTAGAGGGATTTCAATGTCCCTAGAGGGATTTCTATGTCCCAAGAGGGATTTCTATGTCCCAAGAGGGATTTCTAGGTCCCTAGAGGGATTTCTATGTCCCTAGAGGGATAGATTTCTATGTCCCTAGAGGGATTTCTATGTCCCTAGAGGGATTTCTATGTCCCAAGAGGGATTTCTATGTCCCTAGAGGGATAGATTTCTATGTCCCTAGAGGGATTTCTATGTCCCTAGAGGGATTTCTATGTCCCAAGAGGGATTTCTATGTCCCTAGAGGGATTTCTATGTCCCAAGAGGGATTTCTATGTCCCTAGAGGGATTTCTATGTCCCTAGAGGGATAGATTTCTATGTCCCTAGAGGGATTTCTATGTCCCTAGAGGGATTTCTATGTCCCAAGAGGGATTTCTATGTCCCAAGAGGGATTTCTAGGTCCCTAGAGGGATTTCTATGTCGCTAGAGGGATTTCTAGGTCCCTAGAGGGATAGATTTCTATGTCCCTAGAGGGATTTCTATGTCCCTAGAGGGATTTCAATGTCCCTAGAGGGATTTCTAGGTCCCTAGAGGGATTTCTATGTCCCTAGAGGGATAGATTTCTATGTCCCTAGAGGGATTTCTATGTCGCTAGAGGGATTTCTAGGTCGCTAGAGGGATTTCAATGTCCCTAGAGGGATTTCTATGTCCCAAGAGGGATTTCTATGTCCCAAGAGGGATTTCTATGTCCCTAGAGGGATTTCTATGTCCCTAGAGGGATAGATTTCTATGTCCCTAGAGGGATTTCAATGTCCCTAGAGGGATTTCTATGTCCCAAGAGGGATTTCTATGTCGCTAGAGGGATTTCTAGGTCCCTAGAGGGATTTCAATGTCCCAAGAGGGATTTCTAGGTCCCTAGAGGGATTTCTATGTCCCTAGAGGGATAGATTTCTATGTCCCTAGAGGGATTTCTATGTCCCTAGAGGGATTTCTATGTCCCAAGAGGGATTTCTATGTCCCTAGAGGGATAGATTTCTATGTCCCTAGAGGGATTTCTATGTCCCTAGAGGGATTTCTATGTCCCAAGAGGGATTTCTATGTCCCTAGAGGGATTTCTATGTCCCAAGAGGGATTTCTATGTCCCTAGAGGGATTTCTATGTCCCTAGAGGGATAGATTTCTATGTCCCTAGAGGGATTTCTATGTCCCTAGAGGGATTTCTATGTCCCAAGAGGGATTTCTATGTCCCAAGAGGGATTTCTAGGTCCCTAGAGGGATTTCTATGTCGCTAGAGGGATTTCTAGGTCCCTAGAGGGATAGATTTCTATGTCCCTAGAGGGATTTCTATGTCCCTAGAGGGATTTCAATGTCCCTAGAGGGATTTCTAGGTCCCTAGAGGGATTTCTATGTCCCTAGAGGGATAGATTTCTATGTCCCTAGAGGGATTTCTATGTCGCTAGAGGGATTTCTAGGTCGCTAGAGGGATTTCAATGTCCCTAGAGGGATTTCTATGTCCCAAGAGGGATTTCTATGTCCCAAGAGGGATTTCTATGTCCCTAGAGGGATTTCTATGTCCCTAGAGGGATAGATTTCTATGTCCCTAGAGGGATTTCAATGTCCCTAGAGGGATTTCTATGTCCCAAGAGGGATTTCTATGTCGCTAGAGGGATTTCTAGGTCCCTAGAGGGATTTCAATGTCCCTAGAGGGATTTCTATGTCCCAAGAGGGATTTCTATGTCCCAAGAGGGATTTCTAGGTCCCTAGAGGGATTTCTATGTCCCTAGAGGGATAGATTTCTATGTCCCTAGAGGGATTTCTATGTCCCTAGAGGGATTTCTATGTCCCAAGAGGGATTTCTATGTCCCTAGAGGGATAGATTTCTATGTCCCTAGAGGGATTTCTATGTCCCTAGAGGGATTTCTATGTCCCAAGAGGGATTTCTATGTCCCTAGAGGGATTTCTATGTCCCAAGAGGGATTTCTATGTCCCTAGAGGGATTTCTATGTCCCTAGAGGGATAGATTTCTATGTCCCTAGAGGGATTTCTATGTCCCTAGAGGGATTTCTATGTCCCAAGAGGGATTTCTATGTCCCAAGAGGGATTTCTAGGTCCCTAGAGGGATTTCTATGTCCCTAGAGGGATAGATTTCTATGTCCCTAGAGGGATTTCTATGTCCCTAGAGGGATTTCTATGTCCCAAGAGGGATTTCTATGTCCCTAGAGGGATTTCTATGTCCCTAGAGGGATAGATTTCTATGTCCCTAGAGGGATTTCTATGTCCCAAGAGGGATAGATTTCTATGTCCCTAGAGGGATTTCTATGTCCCTAGAGGGATTTCTATGTCCCAAGAGGGATTTCTATGTCCCTAGAGGGATTTCTATGTCCCTAGAGGGATAGATTTCTATGTCCCAAGAGGGATTTCTATGTCCCTAGAGGGATAGATTTCTATGTCCCTAGAGGGATTTCAATGTCCCTAGAGGGATTTCTATGTCCCAAGAGGGATTTCTATGTCCCAAGAGGGATTTCTATGTCCCTAGAGGGATTTCTATGTCCCTAGAGGGATAGATTTCTATGTCCCTAGAGGGATTTCTATGTCCCTAGAGGGATTTCTATGTCCCAAGAGGGATTTCTATGTCCCAAGAGGGATTTCTATGTCCCTAGAGGGATAGATTTCTATGTCCCTAGAGGGATTTCAATGTCCCTAGAGGGATTTCTATGTCCCAAGAGGGATTTCTATGTCCCAAGAGGGATTTCTATGTCCCTAGAGGGATTTCTATGTCCCTAGAGGGATAGATTTCTATGTCCCTAGAGGGATTTCTAGGTCCCTAGAGGGATTTCTAGGTCCCTAGAGGGATTTCTATGTCCCTAGAGGGATAGATTTCTATGTCCCTAGAGGAATTTCTATGTCCCTAGAGGGATTTCTATGTCCCAAGAGGGATTTCTATGTCCCTAGAGGGATAGATTTCTATGTCCCTAGAGGGATTTCTATGTCCCTAGAGGGATTTCTATGTCCCAAGAGGGATTTCTATGCCCCTAGAGGGATAGATTTCTATGTCCCTAGAGGGATTTCTATGTCCCTAGAGGGATTTCTAGGTCCCTAGAGAGAGAGATTTCTATGTCCTTAGAGGGATTTCTATGTCGCTAGAGGGATTTCTAGGTCCCTAGAGGGATTTCTATGTCCCAGAGGGATTTCTAGGTCCCTAGAGGGATTTCTATGTCCCTAGAGGGATAGATTTCTATGTCCCTAGAGGGATTTCTATGTCCCTAGAGGGATAGATTTCTATGTCCCTAGAGGGATTTCTATGTCCCTAGAGGGATTTCTATGTCCCTAGAGGGATTTCTAGGTCCCAAGAGGGATTTCTATGTCCCTAGAGGGATATATTTCTATGTCCCTAGAGGGATTTCTATGTCCCTAGAGACGGTTACCTTGGATAACCTTTCAAAATAGGAATGTAATAATATTGGAAATAAATAAATCGAAGTAATAACAATATAATTAAATATATAACATGTTATAAAATAATGTTGTATATAATGTAAATAAATATAATAACGAGATCAATAAATAGAGTAATAATAATGGAAATACATAAATCGAAGTAATAACAATATAATTGAATATATAACATATTATAAAATAATTTGGTATATAATGTAAATAAATAAAATAATGAGATCAATAAATACTCCAATATATAAACGATTTAAAATTAAAATAATTATCTAAAACTAGTATAAAGTATAATAAATAAATAATAAGTATATTTAATCATAAATAATAAGTGTAGGATGTAAAATAATGCAACATATATAAAATATTTAAAATTCAAAAAATTATTTAAAAACTTAACATTCAATCGCATTTCGGTGGAAAATGGGTTGCTATACAGTTCAACATGGATTGAAAAGAGTCTCTATCCCTACATTTCCTATTTTTCTGCAAAATGTTTTTCTCCTGGAAAAAATGAATTGCATCTTCCTCGGTTCTTGCCAAATCCCAAATAAGCATTGTCGTATAACTAAGAAACACCAAACAACAAAATATCGACATTATCTTGTATTATTAACAAAGAACAACTGAGCAACAAACACAACAACGCTCGAACAGACTAGTAAACAAACAATGATG
This sequence comes from Troilus luridus, assembly GCA_964056705.1. Classification (NCBI taxonomy): domain Eukaryota; kingdom Metazoa; phylum Arthropoda; class Insecta; order Hemiptera; family Pentatomidae; genus Troilus; species Troilus luridus. The sequence goes on from CAXKTH010000254.1 coordinate 37,990, forward strand.
TCTGTCAAAAATGTAAGGTTATCCAAGGTAACTGGTAGAAATGTAACTGTTATCTTGGGTTTTGAGAGGGATATCTGGAGTTTTAGGAGGGATTTCTAGGTCCCTAGAGGGATTTCTATGTCCCTAGAGGGATTTCTATGTCCCTAGAGGGATTTCTAGGTCCCTAGAGGGATTTCTAGGTCCCTAGAGAGATAGATTTCTATGTCCCTAGAGGGATTTCTATGTCCCTAGAGAGATTTCTAGGTCCCTAGAGGGATTTCTATGTCCCTAGAGGGATTTCTAGGTCCCTAGAGGGATTTCTACGTCCCTAGAGGGATTTCTATGTCCCTAGAGAGATTTCTATGTCCCTAGAGGGATTTCTATGTCCCTAGAGGGATTTCTAGGTCCCTAGAGGGATTTCTATGTCCCTAGAGAGAGAGATTTCTATGTCCCTAGAGGGATTTCTATGTCGCTAGAGGGATTTCTAGGTCGCTAGAGGGATTTCAATGTCCCTAGAGGGATTTCTAGGTCCCTAGAGGGATTTCTATGTCCCAAGAGGGATTTCTATGTCCCAAGAGGGATTTCTATGTCCCTAGAGGGATTTCTATGTCCCTAGAGGGATAGATTTCTATGTCCCTAGAGGGATAGATTTCTATGTCCCTAGAGGGATTTCTATGTCCCAAGAGGGATTTCTATGTCCCAAGAGGGATTTCTATGTCCCTAGAGGGATAGATTTCTATGTCCCTAGAGGGATAGATTTCTATGTCCCTAGAGGGATTTCTATGTCGCTAGAGGGATTTCTAGGTCGCTAGAGGGATTTCAATGTCCCTAGAGGGATTTCTATGTCCCAAGAGGGATTTCTATGTCCCAAGAGGGATTTCTATGTCCCTAGAGGGATTTCTATGTCCCTAGAGGGATAGATTTCTATGTCCCTAGAGGGATTTCAATGTCCCTAGAGGGATTTCTATGTCCCAAGAGGGATTTCTATGTCGCTAGAGGGATTTCTAGGTCCCTAGAGGGATTTCAATGTCCCTAGAGGGATTTCTATGTCCCAAGAGGGATTTCTATGTCCCAAGAGGGATTTCTAGGTCCCTAGAGGGATTTCTATGTCCCTAGAGGGATAGATTTCTATGTCCCTAGAGGGATTTCTATGTCCCTAGAGGGATTTCTATGTCCCAAGAGGGATTTCTATGTCCCTAGAGGGATAGATTTCTATGTCCCTAGAGGGATTTCTATGTCCCTAGAGGGATTTCTATGTCCCAAGAGGGATTTCTATGTCCCTAGAGGGATTTCTATGTCCCAAGAGGGATTTCTATGTCCCTAGAGGGATTTCTATGTCCCTAGAGGGATAGATTTCTATGTCCCTAGAGGGATTTCTATGTCCCAAGAGGGATTTCTATGTCCCAAGAGGGATTTCTATGTCCCTAGAGGGATAGATTTCTATGTCCCTAGAGGGATTTCAATGTCCCTAGAGGGATTTCTATGTCCCAAGAGGGATTTCTATGTCCCAGGAGGGATTTCTATGTCCCTAGAGGGATTTCTATGTCCCTAGAGGGATAGATTTCTATGTCCCTAGAGGGATTTCTATGTCCCTAGAGGGATTTCTATGTCCCAAGAGGGATTTCTATGTCCCAAGAGGGATTTCTATGTCCCTAGAGGGATAGATTTCTATGTCCCTAGAGGGATTTCAATGTCCCTAGAGGGATTTCTATGTCCCAAGAGGGATTTCTATGTCCCAAGAGGGATTTCTATGTCCCTAGAGGGATTTCTATGTCCCTAGAGGGATAGATTTCTATGTCCCAAGAGGGATTTCTATGTCCCAAGAGGGATTTCTATGTCCCTAGAGGGATTTCTATGTCTCTAGAGGGATAGATTTCTATGTCCCTAGAGGGATTTCTATGTCCCTAGAGGGATTTCTATGTCCCAAGAGGGATTTCTATGTCCCAAGAGGGATTTCTATGTCCCTAGAGGGATAGATTTCTATGTCCCTAGAGGGATTTCAATGTCCCTAGAGGGATTTCTATGTCCCAAGAGGGATTTCTATGTCCCAAGAGGGATTTCTATGTCCCTAGAGGGATTTCTACGTCCCTAGAGAGAGAGATTTCTATGTCCTTAGAGGGATTTCTATGTCGCTAGAGGGATTTCTAGGTCCCTAGAGGGATTTCTATGTCCCAGAGGGATTTCTAGGTCCCTAGAGGGATTTCTATGTCCCTAGAGGGATAGATTCCTATGTCCCTAGAGGGATTTCTATGTCCCTAGAGGGATTTCTATGTCCCTAGAGGGATAGATTTCTATGTCCCTAGAGGGATTTCTATGTCCCTAGAGGGATTTCTATGTCCCAAGAGGGATTTCTATGTCCCTAGAGGGATAGATTTCTATGTCCCTAGAGGGATTTCTATGTCCCTAGAGGGATTTCTATGTCGCTAGAGGGATTTCTAGGTCGCTAGAGGGATTTCTATGTCCCAAGAGGGATTTCTATGTCCCTAGAGGGATAGATTTCTATGTCCCTAGAGGGATTTCAATGTCCCTAGAGGGATTTCTATGTCCCAAGAGGGATTTCTATGTCCCAAGAGGGATTTCTAGGTCCCTAGAGGGATAGATTTCTATGTCCCTAGAGGGATTTCTATGTCCCTAGAGGGATTTCTATGTCCCAAGAGGGATTTCTATGTCCCTAGAGGGATAGATTTCTATGTCCCTAGAGGGATTTCTATGTCCCTAGAGGGATTTCTATGTCCCAAGAGGGATTTCTATGTCCCTAGAGGGATTTCTATGTCGCTAGAGGGATTTCTAGGTCGCTAGAGGGATTTCTATGTCCCAAGAGGGATTTCTATGTCCCTAGAGGGATAGATTTCTATGTCCCTAGAGGGATTTCTATGTCGCTAGAGGGATTTCTAGGTCCCTAGAGGGATAGATTTCTATGTCCCTAGAGGGATTTCTATGTCCCAAGAGGGATTTCTATGTCCCAAGAGGGATTTCTATGTCCCTAGAGGGATTTCTATGTCCCAAGAGGGATTTCTAGGTCCCTAGAGGGATTTCTATGTCCCTAGAGGGATAGATTTCTATGTCCCTAGAGGGATTTCTATGTCCCTAGAGGGATTTCTATGTCCCAAGAGGGATTTCTATGTCCCTAGAGGGATAGATTTCTATGTCCCTAGAGGGATTTCTATGTCCCTAGAGGGATTTCTATGTCCCTAGAGGGATTTCTATGTCCCTAGAGGGATAGATTTCTATGTCCCTAGAGGGATTTCTATGTCCCAAGAGGGATAGATTTCTATGTCCCTAGAGGGATTTCTATGTCCCTAGAGGGATTTCTATGTCCCAAGAGGGATTTCTATGTCCCTAGAGGGATTTCTATGTCCCTAGAGGGATAGATTTCTATGTCCCTAGAGGGATTTCTATGTCCCAAGAGGGATTTCTATGTCCCAAGAGGGATTTCTATGTCCCTAGAGGGATAGATTTCTATGTCCCTAGAGGGATTTCAATGTCCCTAGAGGGATTTCTATGTCCCTAGAGGGATAGATTTCTATGTCCCTAGAGGGATTTCTATGTCCCAAGAGGGATTTCTATGTCCCAAGAGGGATTTCTATGTCCCTAGAGGGATAGATTTCTATGTCCCTAGAGAGATTTCAATGTCCCTAGAGGGATTTCTATGTCCCAAGAGGGATTTCTATGTCCCAAGAGGGATTTCTATGTCCCTAGAGGGATTTCTATGTCCCTAGAGGGATAGATTTCTATGTCCCTAGAGGGATTTCTATGTCCCTAGAGGGATTTCTATGTCCCAAGAGGGATTTCTATGTCCCAAGAGGGATTTCTATGTCCCTAGAGGGATAGATTTCTATGTCCCTAGAGGGATTTCAATGTCCCTAGAGGGATTTCTATGTCCCAAGAGTGATTTCTATGTCCCAAGAGGGATTTCTATGTCCCTAGAGGGATTTCTATGTCCCTAGAGGGATAGATTTCTATGTCCCTAGAGGGATAGATTTCTATGTCCCTAGAGGGATTTCTAGGTCCCTAGAGGGATTTCTAGGTCCCTAGAGGGATTTCTATGTCCCTAGAGGGATAGATTTCTATGTCCCTAGAGGGATTTCTATGTCCCTAGAGGGATTTCTATGTCCCAAGAGGGATTTCTATGTCCCTAGAGGGATAGATTTCTATGTCCCTAGAGGGATTTCTATGTCCCTAGAGGGATTTCTAGGTCCCTAGAGAGAGAGATTTCTATGTCCTTAGAGGGATTTCTATGTCGCTAGAGGGATTTCTAGGTCCCTAGAGGGATTTCTATGTCCCAGAGGGATTTCTAGGTCCCTAGAGGGATTTCTATGTCCCTAGAGGGATAGATTTCTAAGTCCCTAGAGGGATTTCTATGTCCCTAGAGGGATTTCTATGTCCCTAGAGGGATTTCTATGTCCCAAGAGGGATTTCTATGTCCCTAGAGGGATAGATTTCTATGTCCCTAGAGGGATTTCTATGTCCCTAGAGGGATTTCTATGTCGCTAGAGGGATTTCTAGGTCGCTAGAGGGATTTCTATGTCCCAAGAGGGATTTCTATGTCCCTAGAGGGATAGATTTCTATGTCCCTAGAGGGATTTCTATGTCGCTAGAGGGATTTCTAGGTCGCTAGAGGGATTTCTAGGTCGCTAGAGGGATTTCTATGTCCCAAGAGGGATTTCTATGTCCCTAGAGGGATTTCTATGTCGCTAGAGGGATTTCTAGGTCACTAGAGGGATTTCTATGTCCCAAGAGGGATTTCTATGTCCCTAGAGGGATAGATTTCTATGTCCCTAGAGGGATTTCTATGTCGCTAGAGGGATTTCTAGGTCGCTAGAGGGATTTCTATGTCCCTAGAGGGATTTCTAGGTCCCTAGAGGGATAGATTTCTATGTCCCTAGAGGGATTTCTATGTCCCAAGAGGGATTTCTATGTCCCAAGAGGGATTTCTATGTCCCAAGAGGGATTTCTAGGTCCCTAGAGGGATAGATTTCTATGTCCCTAGAGGGATTTCTATGTCCCTAGAGGGATTTCTATGTCCCAAGAGGGATTTCTATGTCCCTAGAGGGATAGATTTCTATGTCCCTAGAGGGATTTCTATGTCCCTAGAGGGATTTCTATGTCCCAAGAGGGATTTCTATGTCCCTAGAGGGATTTCTATGTAGCTAGAGGGATTTCTATGTCCCTAGAGGGATAGATTTCTATGTCCCTAGAGGGATTTCTATGTCCCTAGAGGGATAGATTTCTATATCCCAAGAGGGATTTCTATGTCCCTAGAGGGATTTCTATGTCGCTAGAGGGATTTCTATGTCCCTAGAGGGATTTCTAGGTCCCTAGAGGGATAGATTTCTATGTCCCTAGAGGGATTTCTATGTCCCAAGAGGGATTTCTATGTCGCTAGAGGGATTTCTATGTCGCTAGAGGGATTTCTATGTCCCTAGAGGGATTTCAATGTCCCTAGAGGGATTTCTATGTCCCAAGAGGGATTTCTATGTCCCAAGAGGGATTTCTAGGTCCCTAGAGGGATTTCTATGTCCCTAGAGGGATAGATTTCTATGTCCCTAGAGGGATTTCTATGTCCCTAGAGGGATTTCTATGTCCCAAGAGGGATTTCTATGTCCCTAGAGGGATAGATTTCTATGTCCCTAGAGGGATTTCTATGTCCCTAGAGGGATTTCTATGTCCCAAGAGGGATTTCTATGTCCCTAGAGGGATTTCTATGTCCCTAGAGGGATAGATTTCTATGTCCCTAGAGGGATTTCTATGTCCCAAGAGGGATAGATTTCTATGTCCCTAGAGGGATTTCTATGTCCCTAGAGGGATTTCTATGTCCCAAGAGGGATTTCTATGTCCCTAGAGGGATTTCTATGTCCCTAGAGGGATTTCTATGTCCCTAGAGGGATAGATTTCTATGTCCCTAGAGGGATTTCTATGTCCCAAGAGGGATTTCTATGTCCCAAGAGGGATTTCTATGTCCCTAGAGGGATAGATTTCTATGTCCCTAGAGGGATTTCAATGTCCCTAGAGGGATTTCTATGTCCCAAGAGGGATTTCTATGTCCCAAGAGGGATTTCTATGTCCCTAGAGGGATTTCTATGTCCCTAGAGGGATAGATTTCTATGTCCCTAGAGGGATTTCTATGTCCCTAGAGGGATTTCTATGTCCCAAGAGGGATTTCTATGTCCCAAGAGGGATTTCTATGTCCCTAGAGGGATAGATTTCTATGTCCCTAGAGGGATTTCAATGTCCCTAGAGGGATTTCTATGTCCCAAGAGGGATTTCTATGTCCCAAGAGGGATTTCTATGTCCCAAGAGGGATTTCTATGTCCCTAGAGGGATTTCTATGTCCCTAGAGGGATAGATTTCTATGTCCCTAGAGGGATTTCTATGTCCCAAGAGGGATTTCTATGTCCCAAGAGGGATTTCTATGTCCCTAGAGGGATAGATTTCTATGTCCCTAGAGGGATTTCTATGTCGCTAGAGGGATTTCTAGGTCGCTAGAGGGATTTCAATGTCCCTAGAGGGATTTCTATGTCCCAAGAGGGATTTCTATGTCCCAAGAGGGATTTCTATGTCCCTAGAGGGATTTCTATGTCCCTAGAGGGATAGATTTCTATGTCCCTAGAGGGATTTCAATGTCCCTAGAGGGATTTCTATGTCCCAAGAGGGATTTCTATGTCGCTAGAGGGATTTCTAGGTCCCTAGAGGGATTTCAATGTCCCTAGAGGGATTTCTATGTCCCAAGAGGGATTTCTATGTCCCAAGAGGGATTTCTAGGTCCCTAGAGGGATTTCTATGTCCCTAGAGGGATAGATTTCTATGTCCCTAGAGGGATTTCTATGTCCCTAGAGGGATTTCTATGTCCCAAGAGGGATTTCTATGTCCCTAGAGGGATAGATTTCTATGTCCCTAGAGGGATTTCTATGTCCCTAGAGGGATTTCTATGTCCCAAGAGGGATTTCTATGTCCCTAGAGGGATTTCTATGTCCCAAGAGGGATTTCTATGTCCCTAGAGGGATTTCTATGTCCCTAGAGGGATAGATTTCTATGTCCCTAGAGGGATTTCTATGTCCCAAGAGGGATTTCTATGTCCCAAGAGGGATTTCTATGTCCCTAGAGGGATAGATTTCTATGTCCCTAGAGGGATTTCAATGTCCCTAGAGGGATTTCTATGTCCCAAGAGGGATTTCTATGTCCCAGGAGGGATTTCTATGTCCCTAGAGGGATTTCTATGTCCCTAGAGGGATAGATTTCTATGTCCCTAGAGGGATTTCTATGTCCCTAGAGGGATTTCTATGTCCCAAGAGGGATTTCTATGTCCCAAGAGGGATTTCTATGTCCCTAGAGGGATAGATTTCTATGTCCCTAGAGGGATTTCAATGTCCCTAGAGGGATTTCTATGTCCCAAGAGGGATTTCTATGTCCCAAGAGGGATTTCTATGTCCCTAGAGGGATTTCTATGTCCCTAGAGGGATAGATTTCTATGTCCCAAGAGGGATTTCTATGTCCCAAGAGGGATTTCTATGTCCCTAGAGGGATTTCTATGTCTCTAGAGGGATAGATTTCTATGTCCCTAGAGGGATTTCTATGTCCCTAGAGGGATTTCTATGTCCCAAGAGGGATTTCTATGTCCCAAGAGGGATTTCTATGTCCCTAGAGGGATAGATTTCTATGTCCCTAGAGGGATTTCAATGTCCCTAGAGGGATTTCTATGTCCCAAGAGGGATTTCTATGTCCCAAGAGGGATTTCTATGTCCCTAGAGGGATTTCTAGGTCCCTAGAGAGAGAGATTTCTATGTCCTTAGAGGGATTTCTATGTCGCTAGAGGGATTTCTAGGTCCCTAGAGGGATTTCTATGTCCCAGAGGGATTTCTAGGTCCCTAGAGGGATTTCTATGTCCCTAGAGGGATAGATTTCTATGTCCCTAGAGGGATTTCTATGTCCCTAGAGGGATTTCTATGTCCCTAGAGGGATAGATTTCTATGTCCCTAGAGGGATTTCTATGTCCCTAGAGGGATTTCTATGTCCCAAGAGGGATTTCTATGTCCCTAGAGGGATAGATTTCTATGTCCCTAGAGGGATTTCTATGTCCCTAGAGGGATTTCTATGTCGCTAGAGGGATTTCTAGGTCGCTAGAGGGATTTCTATGTCCCAAGAGGGATTTCTATGTCCCTAGAGGGATAGATTTCTATGTCCCTAGAGGGATTTCAATGTCCCTAGAGGGATTTCTATGTCCCAAGAGGGATTTCTATGTCCCAAGAGGGATTTCTAGGTCCCTAGAGGGATAGATTTCTATGTCCCTAGAGGGATTTCTATGTCCCTAGAGGGATTTCTATGTCCCAAGAGGGATTTCTATGTCCCTAGAGGGATAGATTTCTATGTCCCTAGAGGGATTTCTATGTCCCTAGAGGGATTTCTATGTCCCAAGAGGGATTTCTATGTCCCTAGAGGGATTTCTATGTCGCTAGAGGGATTTCTAGGTCGCTAGAGGGATTTCTATGTCCCAAGAGGGATTTCTATGTCCCTAGAGGGATAGATTTCTATGTCCCTAGAGGGATTTCTATGTCGCTAGAGGGATTTCTAGGTCCCTAGAGGGATAGATTTCTATGTCCCTAGAGGGATTTCTATGTCCCAAGAGGGATTTCTATGTCCCAAGAGGGATTTCTATGTCCCTAGAGGGATTTCTATGTCCCAAGAGGGATTTCTAGGTCCCTAGAGGGATTTCTATGTCCCTAGAGGGATAGATTTCTATGTCCCTAGAGGGATTTCTATGTCCCTAGAGGGATTTCTATGTCCCAAGAGGGATTTCTATGTCCCTAGAGGGATAGATTTCTATGTCCCTAGAGGGATTTCTATGTCCCTAGAGGGATTTCTATGTCCCTAGAGGGATTTCTATGTCCCTAGAGGGATAGATTTCTATGTCCCTAGAGGGATTTCTATGTCCCAAGAGGGATAGATTTCTATGTCCCTAGAGGGATTTCTATGTCCCTAGAGGGATTTCTATGTCCCAAGAGGGATTTCTATGTCCCTAGAGGGATTTCTATGTCCCTAGAGGGATAGATTTCTATGTCCCTAGAGGGATTTCTATGTCCCAAGAGGGATTTCTATGTCCCAAGAGGGATTTCTATGTCCCTAGAGGGATAGATTTCTATGTCCCTAGAGGGATTTCAATGTCCCTAGAGGGATTTCTATGTCCCTAGAGGGATAGATTTCTATGTCCCTAGAGGGATTTCTATGTCCCAAGAGGGATTTCTATGTCCCAAGAGGGATTTCTATGTCCCTAGAGGGATAGATTTCTATGTCCCTAGAGAGATTTCAATGTCCCTAGAGGGATTTCTATGTCCCAAGAGGGATTTCTATGTCCCAAGAGGGATTTCTATGTCCCTAGAGGGATTTCTATGTCCCTAGAGGGATAGATTTCTATGTCCCTAGAGGGATTTCTATGTCCCTAGAGGGATTTCTATGTCCCAAGAGGGATTTCTATGTCCCAAGAGGGATTTCTATGTCCCTAGAGGGATAGATTTCTATGTCCCTAGAGGGATTTCAATGTCCCTAGAGGGATTTCTATGTCCCAAGAGTGATTTCTATGTCCCAAGAGGGATTTCTATGTCCCTAGAGGGATTTCTATGTCCCTAGAGGGATAGATTTCTATGTCCCTAGAGGGATAGATTTCTATGTCCCTAGAGGGATTTCTAGGTCCCTAGAGGGATTTCTAGGTCCCTAGAGGGATTTCTATGTCCCTAGAGGGATAGATTTCTATGTCCCTAGAGGGATTTCTATGTCCCTAGAGGGATTTCTATGTCCCAAGAGGGATTTCTATGTCCCTAGAGGGATAGATTTCTATGTCCCTAGAGGGATTTCTATGTCCCTAGAGGGATTTCTAGGTCCCTAGAGAGAGAGATTTCTATGTCCTTAGAGGGATTTCTATGTCGCTAGAGGGATTTCTAGGTCCCTAGAGGGATTTCTATGTCCCAGAGGGATTTCTAGGTCCCTAGAGGGATTTCTATGTCCCTAGAGGGATAGATTTCTAAGTCCCTAGAGGGATTTCTATGTCCCTAGAGGGATTTCTATGTCCCTAGAGGGATTTCTATGTCCCAAGAGGGATTTCTATGTCCCTAGAGGGATAGATTTCTATGTCCCTAGAGGGATTTCTATGTCCCTAGAGGGATTTCTATGTCGCTAGAGGGATTTCTAGGTCGCTAGAGGGATTTCTATGTCCCAAGAGGGATTTCTATGTCCCTAGAGGGATAGATTTCTATGTCCCTAGAGGGATTTCTATGTCGCTAGAGGGATTTCTAGGTCGCTAGAGGGATTTCTAGGTCGCTAGAGGGATTTCTATGTCCCAAGAGGGATTTCTATGTCCCTAGAGGGATTTCTATGTCGCTAGAGGGATTTCTAGGTCACTAGAGGGATTTCTATGTCCCAAGAGGGATTTCTATGTCCCTAGAGGGATAGATTTCTATGTCCCTAGAGGGATTTCTATGTCGCTAGAGGGATTTCTAGGTCGCTAGAGGGATTTCTATGTCCCTAGAGGGATTTCTAGGTCCCTAGAGGGATAGATTTCTATGTCCTTAGAGGGATTTCTATGTCCCAAGTGGGATTTCTATGTCCCAAGAGGGATTTCTATGTCCCAAGAGGGATTTCTAGGTCCCTAGAGGGATAGATTTCTATGTCCCTAGAGGGATTTCTATGTCCCTAGAGGGATTTCTATGTCCCAAGAGGGATTTCTATGTCCCTAGAGGGATAGATTTCTATGTCCCTAGAGGGATTTCTATGTCCCTAGAGGGATTTCTATGTCCCAAGAGGGATTTCTATGTCCCTAGAGGGATTTCTATGTAGCTAGAGGGATTTCTATGTCCCTAGAGGGATTTCTAGGTCCCTAGAGGGATAGATTTCTATGTCCCTAGAGGGATTTCTATGTCCCAAGAGGGATTTCTATGTCGCTAGAGGGATTTCTATGTCGCTAGAGGGATTTCTATGTCCCTAGAGGGATTTCAATGTCCCTAGAGGGATTTCTATGTCCCAAGAGGGATTTCTATGTCCCAAGAGGGATTTCTAGGTCCCTAGAGGGATTTCTATGTCCCTAGAGGGATAGATTTCTATGTCCCTAGAGGGATTTCTATGTCCCTAGAGGGATTTCTATGTCCCAAGAGGGATTTCTATGTCCCTAGAGGGATAGATTTCTATGTCCCTAGAGGGATTTCTATGTCCCTAGAGGGATTTCTATGTCCCAAGAGGGATTTCTATGTCCCTAGAGGGATTTCTATGTCCCTAGAGGGATAGATTTCTATGTCCCTAGAGGGATTTCTATGTCCCAAGAGGGATAGATTTCTATGTCCCTAGAGGGATTTCTATGTCCCTAGAGGGATTTCTATGTCCCAAGAGGGATTTCTATGTCCCTAGAGGGATTTCTATGTCCCTAGAGGGATTTCTATGTCCCTAGAGGGATAGATTTCTATGTCCCTAGAGGGATTTCTATGTCCCAAGAGGGATTTCTATGTCCCAAGAGGGATTTCTATGTCCCTAGAGGGATAGATTTCTATGTCCCTAGAGGGATTTCAATGTCCCTAGAGGGATTTCTATGTCCCAAGAGGGATTTCTATGTCCCAAGAGGGATTTCTATGTCCCTAGAGGGATTTCTATGTCCCTAGAGGGATAGATTTCTATGTCCCTAGAGGGATTTCTATGTCCCTAGAGGGATTTCTATGTCCCAAGAGGGATTTCTATGTCCCAAGAGGGATTTCTATGTCCCTAGAGGGATAGATTTCTATGTCCCTAGAGGGATTTCAATGTCCCTAGAGGGATTTCTATGTCCCAAGAGGGATTTCTATGTCCCAAGAGGGATTTCTATGTCCCAAGAGGGATTTCTATGTCCCTAGAGGGATTTCTATGTCCCTAGAGGGATAGATTTCTATGTCCCTAGAGGGATTTCTATGTCCCAAGAGGGATTTCTATGTCCCAAGAGGGATTTCTATGTCCCTAGAGGGATAGATTTCTATGTCCCTAGAGGGATTTCAATGTCCCTAGAGGGATTTCTATGTCCCTAGAGGGATAGATTTCTATGTCCCTAGAGGGATTTCTATGTCCCTAGAGGGATTTCTAGGTCCCTAGAGAGAGAGATTTCTATGTCCTTAGAGGGATTTCTATGTCGCTAGAGGGATTTCTAGGTCCCTAGAGGGATTTCTATGTCCCAGAGGGATTTCTAGGTCCCTAGAGGGATTTCTATGTCCCTAGAGGGATAGATTTCTATGTCCCTAGAGGGATTTCTATGTCCCTAGAGGGATTTCTATGTCCCAAGAGGGATTTCTATGTCCCTAGAGGGATAGATTTCTATGTCCCTAGAGGGATTTCTATGTCCCTAGAGGGATTTCTATGTCGCTAGAGGGATTTCTAGGTCGCTAGAGGGATTTCTATGTCCCAAGAGGGATTTCTATGTCCCTAGAGGGATAGATTTCTATGTCCCTAGAGGGATTTCTATGTCGCTAGAGGGATTTCTAGGTCGCTAGAGGGATTTCTAGGTCGCTAGAGGGATTTCTATGTCCCAAGAGGGATTTCTATGTCCCTAGAGGGATTTCTATGTCGCTAGAGGGATTTCTAGGTCACTAGAGGGATTTCTATGTCCCAAGAGGGATTTCTATGTTGTTAGAGGGATAGATTTCTATGTCCCTAGAGGGATTTCTATGTCGCTAGAGGGATTTCTAGGTCGCTAGAGGGATTTCTATGTCCCTAGAGGGATTTCTAGGTCCCTAGAGGGATAGATTTCTATGTCCCTAGAGGGATTTCTATGTCCCAAGAGGGATTTCTATGTCCCAAGAGGGATTTCTATGTCCCAAGAGGGATTTCTAGGTCCCTAGAGGGATAGATTTCTATGTCCCTAGAGGGATTTCTATGTCCCTAGAGGGATTTCTATGTCCCAAGAGGGATTTCTATGTCCCTAGAGGGATAGATTTCTATGTCCCTAGAGGGATTTCTATGTCCCTAGAGGGATTTCTATGTCCCAAGAGGGATTTCTATGTCCCTAGAGGGATTTCTATGTCGCTAGAGGGATTTCTATGTCCCTAGAGGGATTTCTATGTCCCAAGAGGGATTTCTATGTCCCAAGAGGGATTTCTAGGTCCCTAGAGGGATTTCTATGTCCCTAGAGGGATAGATTTCTATGTCCCTAGAGGGATTTCTATGTCCCTAGAGGGATTTCTATGTCCCAAGAGGGATTTCTATGTCCCTAGAGGGATAGATTTCTATGTCCCTAGAGGGATTTCTATGTCCCTAGAGGGATTTCTATGTCCCAAGAGGGATTTCTATGTCCCTAGAGGGATTTCTATGTCCCTAGAGGGATAGATTTCTATGTCCCTAGAGGGATTTCTATGTCCCAAGAGGGATAGATTTCTATGTCCCTAGAGGGATTTCTATGTCCCTAGAGGGATTTCTATGTCCCAAGAGGGATTTCTATGTCCCTAGAGGGATTTCTATGTCCCTAGAGGGATTTCTATGTCCCTAGAGGGATAGATTTCTATGTCCCTAGAGGGATTTCTATGTCCCAAGAGGGATTTCTATGTCCCAAGAGGGATTTCTATGTCCCTAGAGGGATAGATTTCTATGTCCCTAGAGGGATTTCAATGTCCCTAGAGGGATTTCTATGTCCCAAGAGGGATTTCTATGTCCCAAGAGGGATTTCTATGTCCCTAGAGGGATTTCTATGTCCCTAGAGGGATAGATTTCTATGTCCCTAGAGGGATTTCTATGTCCCTAGAGGGATTTCTATGTCCCAAGAGGGATTTCTATGTCCCAAGAGGGATTTCTATGTCCCTAGAGGGATAGATTTCTATGTCCCTAGAGGGATTTCAATGTCCCTAGAGGGATTTCTATGTCCCAAGAGGGATTTCTATGTCCCAAGAGGGATTTCTATGTCCCAAGAGGGATTTCTATGTCCCTAGAGGGATTTCTATGTCCCTAGAGGGATAGATTTCTATGTCCCTAGAGGGATTTCTATGTCCCAAGAGGGATTTCTATGTCCCAAGAGGGATTTCTATGTCCCTAGAGGGATAGATTTCTATGTCCCTAGAGGGATTTCAATGTCCCTAGAGGGATTTCTATGTCCCAAGAGGGATTTCTATGTCCCAAGAGGGATTTCTATGTCCCTAGAGGGATTTCTATGTCCCTAGAGGGATAGATTTCTATGTCCCTAGAGGGATTTCTATGTCCCTAGAGGGATTTCTATGTCCCAAGAGGGATTTCTATGTCCCAAGAGGGATTTCTATGTCCCTAGAGGGATAGATTTCTATGTCCCTAGAGGGATTTCAATGTCCCTAGAGGGATTTCTATGTCCCAAGAGGGATTTCTATGTCCCAAGAGGGATTTCTATGTCCCTAGAGGGATTTCTATGTCCCTAGAGGGATAGATTTCTATGTCCCTAGAGGGATTTCTAGGTCCCTAGAGGGATTTCTATGTCCCAAGAGGGATTTCTATGTCCCTAGAGGGATAGATTTCTATGTCCCTAGAGGGATTTCTATGTCCCTAGAGGGATTTCTATGTCCCAAGAGGGATTTCTATGTCCCTAGAGGGATTTCTATGTCCCTAGAGGGATAGATTTCTATGTCCCTAGAGGGATTTCTATGTCCCAAGAGGGATTTCTATGTCCCTAGAGGGATTTCTATGTCCCAAGAGGGATTTCTATGTCCCTAGAGGGATTTCTATGTCCCTAGAGGGATAGATTTCTATGTCCCTAGAGGGATTTCTATGTCCCTAGAGGGATTTCTATGTCCCTAGAGGGATTTCTATGTCCCAAGAGGGATTTCTATGTTCCTAGAGGGATTTCTATGTCCCTAGAGGGATAGATTTCTATGTCCCTAGAGGGATTTCTATGTCCCAAGAGGGATTTCTATGTCCCAAGAGGGATTTCTATGTCCCTAGAGGGATAGATTTCTATGTCCCTAGAGGGATTTCAATGTCCCTAGAGGGATTTCTATGTCCCAAGGGGGATTTCTATGTCCCAAGAGGGATTTCTATGTCCCAAGAGGGATTTCTATGTCCCTAGAGGGATAGATTTCTATGTCCCTAGAGGGATTTCAATGTCCCTAGAGGGATAGATTTCTATGTCCCTAGAGGGATTTCAATGTCCCTAGAGGGATTTCTATGTCCCAAGAGGGATTTCTATGTCCCAAGAGGGATTTCTATGTCCCTAGAGGGATTTCTATGTCCCTAGAGGGATAGATTTCTATGTCCCTAGAGGGATTTCTAGGTCCCTAGAGGGATTTCTAGGTCCCTAGAGGGATTTCTAGGTCCCTAGAGGGATAGATTTCTATGTCCCTAGAGGGATTTCTATGTCCCTAGAGGGATTTCTATGTCCCAAGAGGGATTTCTATGTCCCAAGAGGGATTTCTATGTCCCTAGAGGGATAGATTTCTATGTCCCTAGAGGGATTTCAATGTCCCTAGAGGGATTTCTATGTCCCAAGAGGGATTTCTATGTCCCAAGAGGGATTTCTATGTCCCAAGAGGGATTTCTATGTCCCTAGAGGGATTTCTATGTCCCTAGAGGGATAGATTTCTATGTCCCTAGAGGGATTTCTATGTCCCAAGAGGGATTTCTATGTCCCTAGAGGGATAGATTTCTATGTCCCTAGAGGGATTTCAATGTCCCTAGAGGGATTTCTATGTCCCAAGAGGGATTTCTATGTCCCAAGAGGGATTTCTATGTCCCTAGAGGGATTTCTATGTCCCTAGAGGGATAGATTTCTATGTCCCTAGAGGGATTTCTATGTCCCTAGAGGGATTTCTATGTCCCAAGAGGGATTTCTATGTCCCAAGAGGGATTTCTATGTCCCTAGAGGGATAGATTTCTATGTCCCTAGAGGGATTTCAATGTCCCTAGAGGGATTTCTATGTCCCAAGAGGGATTTCTATGTCCCAAGAGGGATTTCTATGTCCCTAGAGGGATTTCTATGTCCCTAGAGGGATAGATTTCTATGTCCCTAGAGGGATTTCTAGGTCCCTAGAGGGATTTCTATGTCCCAAGAGGGATTTCTATGTCCCTAGAGGGATAGATTTCTATGTCCCTAGAGGGATTTCTATGTCCCTAGAGGGATTTCTATGTCCCAAGAGGGATTTCTATGTCCCTAGAGGGATTTCTATGTCCCTAGAGGGATAGATTTCTATGTCCCTAGAGGGATTTCTATGTCCCAAGAGGGATAGATTTCTATGTCCCTAGAGGGATTTCTATGTCCCTAGAGGGATTTCTATGTCCCAAGAGGGATTTCTATGTCCCTAGAGGGATTTCTATGTCCCTAGAGGGATAGATTTCTATGTCCCTAGAGGGATTTCTATGTCCCAAGAGGGATTTCTATGTCCCTAGAGGGATTTCTATGTCCCTAGAGGGATAGATTTCTATGTCCCTAGAGGGATTTCTATGTCCCAAGAGGGATAGATTTCTATGTCCCTAGAGGGATTTCTATGTCCCTAGAGGGATTTCTATGTCCCAAGAGGGATTTCTATGTTCCTAGAGGGATTTCTATGTCCCTAGAGGGATAGATTTCTATGTCCCTAGAGGGATTTCTATGTCCCAAGAGGGATTTCTATGTCCCAAGAGGGATTTCTATGTCCCTAGAGGGATAGATTTCTATGTCCCTAGAGGGATTTCAATGTCCCTAGAGGGATTTCGATGTCCCAAGGGGGATTTCTATGTCCCAAGAGGGATTTCTATGTCCCAAGAGGGATTTCTATGTCCCTAGAGGGATAGATTTCTATGTCCCTAGAGGGATTTCAATGTCCCTAGAGGGATAGATTTCTATGTCCCTAGAGGGATTTCAATGTCCCTAGAGGGATTTCTATGTCCCAAGAGGGATTTCTATGTCCCAAGAAGGATTTCTATGTCCCTAGTGGGATTTCTATGTCCCTAGAGGGATAGATTTCTATGTCCCTAGAGGGATTTCTAGGTCCCTAGAGGGATTTCTAGGTCCCTAGAGGGATTTCTAGGTCCCTAGAGGGATTTCTATGTCCCTAGAGGGATAGATTTCTATGTCCCTAGAGGGATTTCTATGTCCCTAGAGGGATTTCTATGTCCCTAGAGGGATTTCTATGTCGCTAGAGGGATTTCTAGGTCGCTAGAGGGATTTCTATGTCCCAAGAGGGATTTCTATGTCCCTAGAGGGATAGATTTCTATGTCCCAAGAGAGATTTCTATGTCCCTAGAGGGATTTCTATGTCGCTAGAGGGATTTCTAGGTCGCTAGAGGGATTTCTATGTCCCTAGAGGGATTTCTAGGTCCCTAGTGGGATAGATTTCTATGTCCCTAGAGGGATTTCTATGTCCCAAGAGGGATTTCTATGTCCCAAGAGGGATTTCTATGTCCCTAGAGGGATAGATTTCTATGTCCCTAGAGGGATTTCAATGTCCCTAGAGGGATTTCTATGTCCCAAGAGGGATTTCTATGTCCCAAGAGGGATTTCTAGGTCCCTAGAGGGATTTCTATGTCCCTAGAGGGATAGATTTCTATGTCCCTAGAGGGATTTCTATGTCCCTAGAGGGAGTTCTATGTCCCAAGAGGGATTTCTATGTCCCTAGAGGGATAGATTTCTATGTCCCTAGAGGGATTTCTATGTCCCTAGAGGGATTTCTATGTCCCAAGAGGGATTTCTATGTCCCTAGAGGGATTTCTATTTCCCTAGAGGGATAGATTTCTATGTCCCTAGAGGGATTTCTATGTCCCAAGAGGGATAGATTTCTATGTCCCTAGAGGGATTTCTATGTCCCTAGAGGGATTTCTATGTCCCAAGAGGGATTTCTATGTCCCTAGAGGGATTTCTATGTCCCTAGAGGGATAGATTTCTATGTCCCTAGAGGGATTTCTATGTCCCAAGAGGGATTTCTATGTCCCAAGAGGGATTTCTATGTCCCTAGAGGGATAGATTTCTATGTCCCTAGAGGGATTTCAATGTCCCTAGAGGGATTTCTATGTCCCAAGAGGGATTTCTATGTCCCAAGAGGGATTTCTATGTCCCTAGAGGGATTTCTATGTCCCTAGAGGGATAGATTTCTATGTCCCTAGAGGGATTTCTATGTCCCAAGAGGGATTTCTATGTCCCAAGAGGGATTTCTATGTCCCTAGAGGGATAGATTTCTATGTCCCTAGAGGGATTTCAATGTCCCTAGAGGGATTTCTATGTCCCAAGAGGGATTTCTATGTCCCAAGAGGGATTTCTATGTCCCTAGAGGGATTTCTATGTCCCTAGAGGGATAGATTTCTATGTCCCTAGAGGGATTTCTATGTCCCTAGAGGGATTTCTATGTCCCAAGAGGGATTTCTATGTCCCTAGAGGGATTTCAATGCCCCTAGAGGGATTTCTATGTCCCAAGAGGGATTTCTATGTCCCAAGAGGGATTTCTATGTCCCTAGAGGGATTTCTATGTCCCTAGAGGGATAGATTTCTATGTCCCTAGAGGGATTTCTAGGTCCCTAGAGGGATTTCTAGGTCCCTAGAGGGATTTCTATGTCCCTAGAGGGATAGATTTCTATGTCCCTAGAGGGATTTCTAGGTCCCTAGAGGGATTTCTAGGTCCCTAGAGGGATTTCTATGTCCCTAGAGGGATAGATTTCTATGTCCCTAGAGGGATTTCTATGTCCCTAGAGGGATTTCTATGTCCCAAGACGGATTTCTATGTCCCTAGAGGGATAGATTTCTATGTCCCTAGAGGGATTTCTATGTCCCTAGAGGGATTTCTAGGTCCCTAGAGAGAGAGATTTCTATGTCCTTAGAGGGATTTCTATGTCCCTAGAGGGATTTCTAGGTCCCTAGAGAGAGAGATTTCTATGTCCTTAGAGGGATTTCTATGTCGCTAGAGGGATTTCTAGGTCCCTAGAGGGATAGATTTCTATGTCCCTAGAGGGATTTCTATGTCCCTAGAGGGATTTCTATGTCCCTAGAGGGATAGATTTCTATGTCCCTAGAGGGATTTCTATGTCCCTAGAGGGATTTCTATGTCCCTAGAGGGATAGATTTCTATGTCCCTAGAGGGATTTCTATGTCCCAAGAGGGATTTCTATGTCCCTAGAGGGATAGATTTCTATGTCCCTAGAGGGATTTCTATGTCCCTAGAGGGATTTCTATGTCGCTAGAGGGATTTCTAGGTCGCTAGAGGGATTTCTATGTCCCAAGAGGGATTTCTATGTCCCTAGAGGGATAGATTTCTATGTCCCTAGAGGGATTTCTATGTCCCTAGAGGGATTTCTATGTCCCAAGAGGGATTTCTATGTCCCTAGAGGGATTTCTATGTCCCTAGAGGGATAGATTTCTATGTCCCTAGAGGGATTTCTATGTCCCAAGAGGGATAGATTTCTATGTCCCTAGAGGGATTTCTATGTCCCTAGAGGGATTTCTATGTCGCTAGAGGGATTTCTAGGTCGCTAGAGGGATTTCTATGTCCCTAGAGGGATTTCTAGGTCCCTAGAGGGATAGATTTCTATGTCCCTAGAGGGATTTCTATGTCCCAAGAGGGATTTCTATGTCCCTAGAGGGATAGATTTCTATGTCCCTAGAGGGATTTCAATGTCCCTAGAGGGATTTCTATGTCCCAAGAGGGATTTCTATGTCCCAAGAGGGATTTCTATGTCCCTAGAGGGATTTCTATGTCCCTAGAGGGATAGATTTCTATGTCCCTAGAGGGATTTCTATGTCCCAAGAGGGATTTCTATGTCCCAAGAGGGATTTCTATGTCCCTAGAGGGATAGATTTCTATGTCCCTAGAGGGATTTCAATGTCCCTAGAGGGATTTCTATGTCCCAAGAGGGATTTCTATGTCCCAAGAGGGATTTCTATGTCCCTAGAGGGATTTCTATGTCCCTAGAGGGATAGATTTCTATGTCCCTAGAGGGATTTCTATGTCCCTAGAGGGATTTCTATGTCCCAAGAGGGATTTCTATGTCCCTAGAGGGATAGATTTCTATGTCCCTAGAGGGATTTCTAGGTCCCTAGAGGGATTTCTAGGTCCCTAGAGGGATTTCTATGTCCCTAGAGGGATAGATTTCTATGTCCCTAGAGGGATTTCTATGTCCCTAGAGGGATTTCTATGTCCCAAGAGGGATTTCTATGTCCCTAGAGGGATAGATTTCTATGTCCCTAGAGGGATTTCTATGTCCCTAGAGGGATTTCTAGGTCCCTAGAGAGAGAGATTTCTATGTCCTTAGAGGGATTTCTATGTCCCTAGAGGGATTTCTAGGTCCCTAGAGAGAGAGATTTCTATGTCCTTAGAGGGATTTCTATGTCGCTAGAGGGATTTCTAGGTCCCTAGAGGGATAGATTTCTATGTCCCTAGAGGGATTTCTATGTCCCTAGAGGGATTTCTATGTCCCAAGAGGGATTTCTATGTCCCTAGAGGGATTTCTATGTCCCTAGTGGGATAGATTTCTATGTCCCTAGAGGGATTTCTAGGTCCCTAGAGGGATTTCTAGGTCCCTAGAGGGATTTCTAGGTCCCTAGAAGGATTTCTATGTCCCTAGAGGGATAGATTTCTATGTCCCTAGAGGGATTTCTATGTCCCTAGAGGGATTTCTATGTCCCTAGAGGGATTTCTATGTCGCTAGAGGGATTTCTAGGTCGCTAGAGGGATTTCTATGTCCCAAGAGGGATTTCTATGTCCCTAGAGGGATAGATTTCTATGTCCCAAGAGGGATTTCTATGTCCCTAGAGGGATTTCTATGTCGCTAGAGGGATTTCTAGGTCGCTAGAGGGATTTCTATGTCCCTAGAGGGATTTCTAGGTCCCTAGAGGGATAGATTTCTATGTCCCTAGAGGGATTTCAATGTCCCTAGCGGGATTTCTATGTCCCAAGGGGGATTTCTATGTCCCAAGAGGGATTTCTATGTCCCAAGAGGGATTTCTATGTCCCTAGAGGGATAGATTTCTATGTCCCTAGAGGGATTTCAATGTCCCTAGAGGGATAGATTTCTATGTCCCTAGAGGGATTTCAATGTCCCTAGAGGGATTTCTATGTCCCAAGAGGGATTTCTATGTCCCAAGAGGGATTTCTATGTCCCTAGAGGGATTTCTATGTCCCTAGAGGGATAGATTTCTATGTCCCTAGAGGGATTTCTAGGTCCCTAGAGGGATTTCTAGGTCCCTAGAGGGATTTCTAGGTCCCTAGAGGGATTTCTATGTCCCTAGAGGGATAGATTTCTATGTCCCTAGAGGGATTTCTATGTCCCTAGAGGGATTTCTATGTCCCTAGAGGGATTTCTATGTCGCTAGAGGGATTTCTAGGTCGCTAGAGGGATTTCTATGTCCCAAGAGGGATTTCTATGTCCCTAGAGGGATAGATTTCTATGTCCCAAGAGGGATTTCTATGTCCCTAGAGGGATTTCTATGTCGCTAGAGGGATTTCTAGGTCGCTAGAGGGATTTCTATGTCCCTAGAGGGATTTCTAGGTCCCTAGAGGGATAGATTTCTATGTCCCTAGAGGGATTTCTATGTCCCAAGAGGGATTTCTATGTCCCAAGAGGGATTTCTATGTCCCTAGAGGGATAGATTTCTATGTCCCTAGAGGGATTTCAATGTCCCTAGAGGGATTTCTATGTCCCAAGAGGGATTTCTATGTCCCAAGAGGGATTTCTAGGTCCCTAGAGGGATTTCTATGTCCCTAGAGGGATAGATTTCTATGTCCCTAGAGGGATTTCTTTGTCCCTAGAGGGAGTTCTATGTCCCAAGAGGGATTTCTATGTCCCTAGAGGGATAGATTTCTATGTCCCTAGAGGGATTTCTATGTCCCTAGAGGGATTTCTATGTCCCAAGAGGGATTTCTATGTCCCTAGAGGGATTTCTATGTCCCTAGAGGGATAGATTTCTATGTCCCTAGAGGGATTTCTATGTCCCAAGAGGGATAGATTTCTATGTCCCTAGAGGGATTTCTATGTCCCTAGAGGGATTTCTATGTCCCAAGAGGGATTTCTATGTCCCTAGAGGGATTTCTATGTCCCTAGAGGGATAGATTTCTATGTCCCTAGAGGGATTTCTATGTCCCAAGAGGGATTTCTATGTCCCAAGAGGGATTTCTATGTCCCTAGAGGGATAGATTTCTATGTCCCTAGAGGGATTTCTATGTCCCAAGAGGGATTTCTATGTCCCAAGAGGGATTTCTATGTCCCTAGAGGGATAGATTTCTATGTCCCTAGAGGGATTTCAATGTCCCTAGAGGGATTTCTATGTCCCAAGAGGGATTTCTATGTCCCAAGAGGGATTTCTATGTCCCTAGAGGGATTTCTATGTCCCTAGAGGGATAGATTTCTATGTCCCTAGAGGGATTTCTATGTCCCTAGAGGGATTTCTATGTCCCAAGAGGGATTTCTATGTCCCTAGAGGGATTTCAATGTCCCTAGCGGGATTTCTATGTCCCAAGGGGGATTTCTATGTCCCAAGAGGGATTTCTATGTCCCAAGAGGGATTTCTATGTCCCTAGAGGGATAGATTTCTATGTCCCTAGAGGGATTTCAATGTCCCTAGAGGGATAGATTTCTATGTCCCTAGAGGGATTTCAATGTCCCTAGAGGGATTTCTATGTCCCAAGAGGGATTTCTATGTCCCAAGAGGGATTTCTATGTCCCTAGAGGGATTTCTATGTCCCTAGAGGGATAGATTTCTATGTCCCTAGAGGGATTTCTAGGTCCCTAGAGGGATTTCTAGGTCCCTAGAGGGATTTCTAGGTCCCTAGAGGGATTTCTATGTCCCTAGAGGGATAGATTTCTATGTCCCTAGAGGGATTTCTATGTCCCTAGAGGGATTTCTATGTCCCTAGAGGGATTTCTATGTCGCTAGAGGGATTTCTAGGTCGCTAGAGGGATTTCTATGTCCCAAGAGGGATTTCTATGTCCCTAGAGGGATAGATTTCTATGTCCCAAGAGGGATTTCTATGTCCCTAGAGGGATTTCTATGTCGCTAGAGGGATTTCTAGGTCGCTAGAGGGATTTCTATGTCCCTAGAGGGATTTCTAGGTCCCTAGAGGGATAGATTTCTATGTCCCTAGAGGGATTTCTATGTCCCAAGAGGGATTTCTATGTCCCAAGAGGGATTTCTATGTCCCTAGAGGGATAGATTTCTATGTCCCTAGAGGGATTTCAATGTCCCTAGAGGGATTTCTATGTCCCAAGAGGGATTTCTATGCCCTAAGAGGGATTTCTAGGTCCCTAGAGGGATTTCTATGTCCCTAGAGGGATAGATTTCTATGTCCCTAGAGGGATTTCTATGTCCCTAGAGGGAGTTCTATGTCCCAAGAGGGATTTCTATGTCCCTAGAGGGATAGATTTCTATGTCCCTAGAGGGATTTCTATGTCCCTAGAGGGATTTCTATGTCCCAAGAGGGATTTCTATGTCCCTAGAGGGATTTCTATGTCCCTAGAGGGATAGATTTCTATGTCCCTAGAGGGATTTCTATGTCCCAAGAGGGATAGATTTCTATGTCCCTAGAGGGATTTCTATGTCCCTAGAGGGATTTCTATGTCCCAAGAGGGATTTCTATGTCCCTAGAGGGATTTCTATGTCCCTAGAGGGATAGATTTCTATGTCCCTAGAGGGATTTCTATGTCCCAAGAGGGATTTCTATGTCCCAAGAGGGATTTCTATGTCCCTAGAGGGATAGATTTCTATGTCCCTAGAGGGATTTCTATGTCCCAAGAGGGATTTCTATGTCCCAAGAGGGATTTCTATGTCCCTAGAGGGATAGATTTCTATGTCCCTAGAGGGATTTCAATGTCCCTAGAGGGATTTCTATGTCCCAAGAGGGATTTCTATGTCCCAAGAGGGATTTCTATGTCCCTAGAGGGATTTCTATGTCCCTAGAGGGATAGATTTCTATGTCCCTAGAGGGATTTCTATGTCCCTAGAGGGATTTCTATGTCCCAAGAGGGATTTCTATGTCCCTAGAGGGATTTCAATGTCCCTAGAGGGATTTCTATGTCCCAAGAGGGATTTCTATGTCCCAAGAGGGATTTCTATGTCCCTAGAGGGATTTCTATGTCCCTAGAGGGATAGATTTCTATGTCCCTAGAGGGATTTCTAGGTCCCTAGAGGGATTTCTAGGTCCCTAGAGGGATTTCTATGTCCCTAGAGGGATAGATTTCTATGTCCCTAGAGGGATTTCTAGGTCCCTAGAGGGATTTCTAGGTCCCTAGAGGGATTTCTATGTCCCTAGAGGGATAGATTTCTATGTCCCTAGAGGGATTTCTATGTCCCTAGAGGGATTTCTATGTCCCAAGAGGGATTTCTATGTCCCTAGAGGGATAGATTTCTATGTCCCTAGAGGGATTTCTATGTCCCTAGAGGGATTTCTAGGTCCCTAGAGAGAGAGATTTCTATGTCCTTAGAGGGATTTCTATGTCCCTAGAGGGATTTCTAGGTCCCTAGAGAGAGAGATTTCTATGTCCTTAGAGGGATTTCTATGTCGCTAGAGGGATTTCTAGGTCCCTAGAGGGATAGATTTCTATGTCCCTAGAGGGATTTCTATGTCCCTAGAGGGATTTCTATGTCCCAAGAGGGATTTCTATGTCCCTAGAGGGATTTCTATGTCCCTAGTGGGATAGATTTCTATGTCCCTAGAGGGATTTCTAGGTCCCTAGAGGGATTTCTAGGTCCCTAGAGGGATTTCTATGTCCCAAGAGGGATTTCTATGTCCCAAGAGGGATTTCTATGTCCCTAGAGGGATTTCTATGTCCCTAGAGGGATAGATTTCTATGTCCCTAGAGGGATTTCTAGGTCCCTAGAGGGATTTCTAGGTCCCTAGAGGGATTTCTATGTCCCTAGAGGGATAGATTTCTATGTCCCTAGAGGGATTTCTAGGTCCCTAGAGGGATTTCTAGGTCCCTAGAGGGATTTCTATGTCCCTAGAGGGATAGATTTCTATGTCCCTAGAGGGATTTCTATGTCCCTAGAGGGATTTCTATGTCCCAAGAGGGATTTCTATGTCCCTAGAGGGATAGATTTCTATGTCCCTAGAGGGATTTCTATGTCCCTAGAGGGATTTCTAGGTCCCTAGAGAGAGAGATTTCTATGTCCTTAGAGGGATTTCTATGTCCCTAGAGGGATTTCTAGGTCCCTAGAGAGAGAGATTTCTATGTCCTTAGAGGGATTTCTATGTCGCTAGAGGGATTTCTAGGTCCCTAGAGGGATAGATTTCTATGTCCCTAGAGGGATTTCTATGTCCCTAGAGGGATTTCTATGTCCCAAGAGGGATTTCTATGTCCCTAGAGGGATTTCTATGTCCCTAGTGGGATAGATTTCTATGTCCCTAGAGGGATTTCTAGGTCCCTAGAGGGATTTCTAGGTCCCTAGAGGGATTTCTAGGTCCCTAGAGGGATTTCTATGTCCCTAGAGGGATAGATTTCTATGTCCCTAGAGGGATTTCTATGTCCCTAGAGGGATTTCTATGTCCCTAGAGGGATTTCTATGTCGCTAGAGGGATTTTTAGGTCGCTAGAGGGATTTCTATGTCCCAAGAGGGATTTCTATGTCCCTAGAGGGATAGATTTCTATGTCCCAAGAGGGATTTCTATGTCCCTAGAGGGATTTCTATGTCGCTAGAGGGATTTCTAGGTCGCTAGAGGGATTTCTATGTCCCTAGAGGGATTTCTAGGTCCCTAGAGGGATAGATTTCTATGTCCCTAGAGGGATTTCAATGTCCCTAGCGGGATTTCTATGTCCCAAGGGGGATTTCTATGTCCCAAGAGGGATTTCTATGTCCCAAGAGGGATTTCTATGTCCCTAGAGGGATAGATTTCTATGTCCCTAGAGGGATTTCAATGTCCCTAGAGGGATAGATTTCTATGTCCCTAGAGGGATTTCAATGTCCCTAGAGGGATTTCTATGTCCCAAGAGGGATTTCTATGTCCCAAGAGGGATTTCTATGTCCCTAGAGGGATTTCTATGTCCCTAGAGGGATAGATTTCTATGTCCCTAGAGGGATTTCTAGGTCCCTAGAGGGATTTCTAGGTCCCTAGAGGGATTTCTATGTCCCTAGAGGGATAGATTTCTATGTCCCAAGAGGGATTTCTATGTCCCTAGAGGGATTTCTATGTCGCTAGAGGGATTTCTAGGTCCCTAGAGGGATTTCTAGGTCCCTAGAGGGATTTCTAGGTCCCTAGAGGGATTTCTATGTCCCTAGAGGGATAGATTTCTATGTCCCTAGAGGGATTTCTATGTCCCTAGAGGGATTTCTATGTCCCTAGAGGGATTTCTATGTCGCTAGAGGGATTTCTAGGTCGCTAGAGGGATTTCTATGTCCCAAGAGGGATTTCTATGTCCCTAGAGGGATAGATTTCTATGTCCCAAGAGGGATTTCTATGTCCCTAGAGGGATTTCTATGTCGCTAGAGGGATTTCTAGGTCGCTAGAGGGATTTCTATGTCCCTAGAGGGATTTCTAGGTCCCTAGTGGGATAGATTTCTATGTCCCTCGAGGGATTTCTATGTCCCAAGAGGGATTTCTATGTCCCTAGAGGGATAGATTTCTATGTCCCTAGAGGGATTTCAATGTCCCTAGAGGGATTTCTATGTCCCAAGAGGGATTTCTATGTCCCAAGAGGGATTTCTAGGTCCCTAGAGGGATTTCTATGTCCCTAGAGGGATAGATTTCTATGTCCCTAGAGGGATTTCTATGTCCCTAGAGGGAGTTCTATGTCCCAAGAGGGATTTCTATGTCCCTAGAGGGATTTCTATGTCCCTAGAGGGATAGATTTCTATGTCCCTAGAGGGATTTCTATGTCCCTAGAGGGATTTCTATGTCCCAAGAGGGATTTCTATGTCCCTAGAGGGATTTCTATGTCCCTACAGGGATAGATTTCTATGTCCCTAGAGGGATTTCTATGTCCCAAGAGGGATAGATTTCTATGTCCCTAGAGGGATTTCTATGTCCCTAGAGGGATTTCTATGTCCCAAGAGGGATTTCTATGTCCCTAGAGGGATTTCTATGTCCCTAGAGGGATAGATTTCTATGTCCCTAGAGGGATTTCTATGTCCCAAGAGGGATTTCTATGTCCCAAGAGGGATTTCTATGTCCCAAGAGGGATAGATTTCTATGTCCCTAGAGGGATTTCAATGTCCCTAGAGGGATTTCTATGTCCCAAGAGGGATTTCTATGTCCCAAGAGGGATTTCTATGTCCCTAGAGGGATTTCTATGTCGCTAGAGGGATTTCTAGGTCGCTAGAGGGATTTCTATGTCCCTAGAGGGATTTCTAGGTCCCTAGAGGGATAGATTTCTATGTCCCTAGAGGGATTTCTATGTCCCAAGAGGGATTTCTATGTCCCAAGAGGGATTTCTATGTCCCTAGAGGGATAGATTTCTATGTCCCTAGAGGGATTTCAATGTCCCTAGAGGGATTTCTATGTCCCAAGAGGGATTTCTATGTCCCAAGAGGGATTTCTAGGTCCCTAGAGGGATTTCTATGTCCCTAGAGGGATAGATTTCTATGTCCCTAGAGGGATTTCTATGTCCCTAGAGGGAGTTCTATGTCCCAAGAGGGATTTCTATGTCCCTAGAGGGATAGATTTCTATGTCCCTAGAGGGATTTCTATGTCCCTAGAGGGATTTCTATGTCCCAAGAGGGATTTCTATGTCCCTAGAGGGATTTCTATGTCCCTAGAGGGATAGATTTCTATGTCCCTAGAGGGATTTCTATGTCCCAAGAGGGATAGATTTCTATGTCCCTAGAGGGATTTCTATGTCCCTAGAGGGATTTCTATGTCCCAAGAGGGATTTCTATGTCCCTAGAGGGATTTCTATGTCCCTAGAGGGATAGATTTCTATGTCCCTAGAGGGATTTCTATGTCCCAAGAGGGATTTCTATGTCCCAAGAGGGATTTCTATGTCCCTAGAGGGATAGATTTCTATGTCCCTAGAGGGATTTCTATGTCCCAAGAGGGATTTCTATGTCCCAAGAGGGATTTCTATGTCCCTAGAGGGATAGATTTCTATGTCCCTAGAGGGATTTCAATGTCCCTAGAGGGATTTCTATGTCCCAAGAGGGATTTCTATGTCCCAAGAGGGATTTCTATGTCCCTAGAGGGATTTCTATGTCCCTAGAGGGATAGATTTCTATGTCCCTAGAGGGATTTCTATGTCCCTAGAGGGATTTCTATGTCCCAAGAGGGATTTCTATGTCCCTAGAGGGATTTCAATGTCCCTAGAGGGATTTCTATGTCCCAAGAGGGATTTCTATGTCCCAAGAGGGATTTCTATGTCCCTAGAGGGATTTCTATGTCCCTAGAGGGATAGATTTCTATGTCCCTAGAGGGATTTCTAGGTCCCTAGAGGGATTTCTAGGTCCCTAGAGGGATTTCTATGTCCCTAGAGGGATAGATTTCTATGTCCCTAGAGGGATTTCTAGGTCCCTAGAGGGATTTCTAGGTCCCTAGAGGGATTTCTATGTCCCTAGAGGGATAGATTTCTATGTCCCTAGAGGGATTTCTATGTCCCTAGAGGGATTTCTATGTCCCAAGAGGGATTTCTATGTCCCTAGAGGGATAGATTTCTATGTCCCTAGAGGGATTTCTATGTCCCTAGAGGGATTTCTAGGTCCCTAGAGAGAGAGATTTCTATGTCCTTAGAGGGATTTCTATGTCCCTAGAGGGATTTCTAGGTCCCTAGAGAGAGAGATTTCTATGTCCTTAGAGGGATTTCTATGTCGCTAGAGGGATTTCTAGGTCCCTAGAGGGATAGATTTCTATGTCCCTAGAGGGATTTCTATGTCCCTAGAGGGATTTCTATGTCCCAAGAGGGATTTCTATGTCCCTAGAGGGATTTCTATGTCCCTAGTGGGATAGATTTCTATGTCCCTAGAGGGATTTCTAGGTCCCTAGAGGGATTTCTAGGTCCCTAGAGGGATTTCTATGTCCCAAGAGGGATTTCTATGTCCCAAGAGGGATTTCTATGTCCCTAGAGGGATTTCTATGTCCCTAGAGGGATAGATTTCTATGTCCCTAGAGGGATTTCTAGGTCCCTAGAGGGATTTCTAGGTCCCTAGAGGGATTTCTATGTCCCTAGAGGGATAGATTTCTATGTCCCTAGAGGGATTTCTAGGTCCCTAGAGGGATTTCTAGGTCCCTAGAGGGATTTCTATGTCCCTAGAGGGATAGATTTCTATGTCCCTAGAGGGATTTCTATGTCCCTAGAGGGATTTCTATGTCCCAAGAGGGATTTCTATGTCCCTAGAGGGATAGATTTCTATGTCCCTAGAGGGATTTCTATGTCCCTAGAGGGATTTCTAGGTCCCTAGAGAGAGAGATTTCTATGTCCTTAGAGGGATTTCTATGTCCCTAGAGGGATTTCTAGGTCCCTAGAGAGAGAGATTTCTATGTCCTTAGAGGGATTTCTATGTCGCTAGAGGGATTTCTAGGTCCCTAGAGGGATAGATTTCTATGTCCCTAGAGGGATTTCTATGTCCCTAGAGGGATTTCTATGTCCCAAGAGGGATTTCTATGTCCCTAGAGGGATTTCTATGTCCCTAGTGGGATAGATTTCTATGTCCCTAGAGGGATTTCTAGGTCCCTAGAGGGATTTCTAGGTCCCTAGAGGGATTTCTAGGTCCCTAGAGGGATTTCTATGTCCCTAGAGGGATAGATTTCTATGTCCCTAGAGGGATTTCTATGTCCCTAGAGGGATTTCTATGTCCCTAGAGGGATTTCTATGTCGCTAGAGGGATTTTTAGGTCGCTAGAGGGATTTCTATGTCCCAAGAGGGATTTCTATGTCCCTAGAGGGATAGATTTCTATGTCCCAAGAGGGATTTCTATGTCCCTAGAGGGATTTCTATGTCGCTAGAGGGATTTCTAGGTCGCTAGAGGGATTTCTATGTCCCTAGAGGGATTTCTAGGTCCCTAGAGGGATAGATTTCTATGTCCCTAGAGGGATTTCAATGTCCCTAGCGGGATTTCTATGTCCCAAGGGGGATTTCTATGTCCCAAGAGGGATTTCTATGTCCCAAGAGGGATTTCTATGTCCCTAGAGGGATAGATTTCTATGTCCCTAGAGGGATTTCAATGTCCCTAGAGGGATAGATTTCTATGTCCCTAGAGGGATTTCAATGTCCCTAGAGGGATTTCTATGTCCCAAGAGGGATTTCTATGTCCCAAGAGGGATTTCTATGTCCCTAGAGGGATTTCTATGTCCCTAGAGGGATAGATTTCTATGTCCCTAGAGGGATTTCTAGGTCCCTAGAGGGATTTCTAGGTCCCTAGAGGGATTTCTAGGTCCCTAGAGGGATTTCTATGTCCCTAGAGGGATAGATTTCTATGTCCCAAGAGGGATTTCTATGTCCCTAGAGGGATTTCTATGTCGCTAGAGGGATTTCTAGGTCCCTAGAGGGATTTCTAGGTCCCTAGAGGGATTTCTAGGTCCCTAGAGGGATTTCTATGTCCCTAGAGGGATAGATTTCTATGTCCCTAGAGGGATTTCTATGTCCCTAGAGGGATTTCTATGTCCCTAGAGGGATTTCTATGTCGCTAGAGGGATTTCTAGGTCGCTAGAGGGATTTCTATGTCCCAAGAGGGATTTCTATGTCCCTAGAGGGATAGATTTCTATGTCCCAAGAGGGATTTCTATGTCCCTAGAGGGATTTCTATGTCGCTAGAGGGATTTCTAGGTCGCTAGAGGGATTTCTATGTCCCTAGAGGGATTTCTAGGTCCCTAGTGGGATAGATTTCTATGTCCCTCGAGGGATTTCTATGTCCCAAGAGGGATTTCTATGTCCCTAGAGGGATAGATTTCTATGTCCCTAGAGGGATTTCAATGTCCCTAGAGGGATTTCTATGTCCCAAGAGGGATTTCTATGTCCCAAGAGGGATTTCTAGGTCCCTAGAGGGATTTCTATGTCCCTAGAGGGATAGATTTCTATGTCCCTAGAGGGATTTCTATGTCCCTAGAGGGAGTTCTATGTCCCAAGAGGGATTTCTATGTCCCTAGAGGGATTTCTATGTCCCTAGAGGGATAGATTTCTATGTCCCTAGAGGGATTTCTATGTCCCTAGAGGGATTTCTATGTCCCAAGAGGGATTTCTATGTCCCTAGAGGGATTTCTATGTCCCTAGAGGGATAGATTTCTATGTCCCTAGAGGGATTTCTATGTCCCAAGAGGGATAGATTTCTATGTCCCTAGAGGGATTTCTATGTCCCTAGAGGGATTTCTATGTCCCAAGAGGGATTTCTATGTCCCTAGAGGGATTTCTATGTCCCTAGAGGGATAGATTTCTATGTCCCTAGAGGGATTTCTATGTCCCAAGAGGGATTTCTATGTCCCAAGAGGGATTTCTATGTCCCAAGAGGGATAGATTTCTATGTCCCTAGAGGGATTTCAATGTCCCTAGAGGGATTTCTATGTCCCAAGAGGGATTTCTATGTCCCAAGAGGGATTTCTATGTCCCTAGAGGGATTTCTATGTCCCTAGAGGGATAGATTTCTATGTCCCTAGAGGGATTTCTATGTCCCAAGAGGGATTTCTATGTCCCAAGAGGGATTTCTATGTCCCTAGAGGGATAGATTTCTATGTCCCTAGAGGGATTTCAATGTCCCTAGAGGGATTTCTATGTCCCAAGAGGGATTTCTATGTCCCAAGAGGGATTTCTATGTCCCTAGAGGGATTTCTATGTCCCTAGAGGGATAGATTTCTATGTCCCTAGAGGGATTTCTATGTCCCTAGAGGGATTTCTATGTCCCAAGAGGGATTTCTATGTCCCTAGAGGGATTTCAATGTCCCTAGAGGGATTTCTATGTCCCAAGAGGGATTTCTATGTCCCAAGAGGGATTTCTATGTCCCTAGAGGGATTTCTATGTCCCTAGAGGGATAGATTTCTATGTCCCTAGAGGGATTTCTAGGTCCCTAGAGGGATTTCTAGGTCCCTAGAGGGATTTCTATGTCCCTAGAGGGATAGATTTCTATGTCCCTAGAGGGATTTCTAGGTCCCTAGAGGGATTTCTAGGTCCCTAGAGGGATTTCTATGTCCCTAGAGGGATAGATTTCTATGTCCCCAGAGGGATTTCTATGTCCCTAGAGGGATTTCTATGTCCCAAGACGGATTTCTATGTCCCTAGAGGGATAGATTTCTATGTCCCTAGAGGGATTTCTATGTCCCTAGAGGGATTTCTAGGTCCCTAGAGAGAGAGATTTCTATGTCCTTAGAGGGATTTCTATGTCCCTAGAGGGATTTCTAGGTCCCTAGAGAGAGAGATTTCTATGTCCTTATAGGGATTTCTATGTCGCTAGAGGGATTTCTAGGTCCCTAGAGGGATAGATTTCTATGTCCCTAGAGGGATTTCTATGTCCCTAGAGGGATTTCTATGTCCCTAGAGGGATAGATTTCTATGTCCCTAGAGGGATTTCTATGTCCCTAGAGGGATTTCTATGTCCCTAGAGGGATAGATTTCTATGTCCCTAGAGGGATTTCTATGTCCCAAGAGGGATTTCTATGTCCCTAGAGGGATAGATTTCTATGTCCCTAGAGGGATTTCTATGTCCCTAGAGGGATTTCTATGTCGCTAGAGGGATTTCTAGGTCGCTAGAGGGATTTCTATGTCCCAAGAGGGATTTCTATGTCCCTAGAGGGATAGATTTCTATGTCCCTAGAGGGATTTCTATGTCCCTAGAGGGATTTCTATGTCCCAAGAGGGATTTCTATGTCCCTAGAGGGATTTCTATGTCCCTAGAGGGATAGATTTCTATGTCCCTAGAGGGATTTCTATGTCCCAAGAGGGATAGATTTCTATGTCCCTAGAGGGATTTCTATGTCCCTAGAGGGATTTCTATGTCGCTAGAGGGATTTCTAGGTCGCTAGAGGGATTTCTATGTCCCTAGAGGGATTTCTAGGTCCCTAGAGGGATAGATTTCTATGTCCCTAGAGGGATTTCTATGTCCCAAGAGGGATTTCTATGTCCCTAGAGGGATAGATTTCTATGTCCCTAGAGGGATTTCTAGGTCCCTAGAGGGATTTCTAGGTCCCTAGAGGGATTTCTATGTCCCTAGAGGGATAGATTTCTATGTCCCTAGAGGGATTTCTAGGTCCCTAGAGGGATTTCTAGGTCCCTAGAGGGATTTCTATGTCCCTAGAGGGATAGATTTCTATGTCCCTAGAGGGATTTCTATGTCCCTAGAGGGATTTCTATGTCCCAAGAGGGATTTCTATGTCCCTAGAGGGATAGATTTCTATGTCCCTAGAGGGATTTCTATGTCCCTAGAGGGATTTCTAGGTCCCTAGAGAGAGAGATTTCTATGTCCTTAGAGGGATTTCTATGTCCCTAGAGGGATTTCTAGGTCCCTAGAGAGAGAGATTTCTATGTCCTTAGAGGGATTTCTATGTCGCTAGAGGGATTTCTAGGTCCCTAGAGGGATAGATTTCTATGTCCCTAGAGGGATTTCTATGTCCCTAGAGGGATTTCTATGTCCCAAGAGGGATTTCTATGTCCCTAGAGGGATTTCTATGTCCCTAGTGGGATAGATTTCTATGTCCCTAGAGGGATTTCTAGGTCCCTAGAGGGATTTCTAGGTCCCTAGAGGGATTTCTATGTCCCAAGAGGGATTTCTATGTCCCAAGAGGGATTTCTATGTCCCTAGAGGGATTTCTATGTCCCTAGAGGGATAGATTTCTATGTCCCTAGAGGGATTTCTAGGTCCCTAGAGGGATTTCTAGGTCCCTAGAGGGATTTCTATGTCCCTAGAGGGATAGATTTCTATGTCCCTAGAGGGATTTCTAGGTCCCTAGAGGGATTTCTAGGTCCCTAGAGGGATTTCTATGTCCCTAGAGGGATAGATTTCTATGTCCCTAGAGGGATTTCTATGTCCCTAGAGGGATTTCTATGTCCCAAGAGGGATTTCTATGTCCCTAGAGGGATAGATTTCTATGTCCCTAGAGGGATTTCTATGTCCCTAGAGGGATTTCTAGGTCCCTAGAGAGAGAGATTTCTATGTCCTTAGAGAGATTTCTATGTCCCTAGAGGGATTTCTAGGTCCCTAGAGAGAGAGATTTCTATGTCCTTAGAGGGATTTCTATGTCGCTAGAGGGATTTCTAGGTCCCTAGAGGGATAGATTTCTATGTCCCTAGAGGGATTTCTATGTCCCTAGAGGGATTTCTATGTCCCAAGAGGGATTTCTATGTCCCTAGAGGGATTTCTATGTCCCTAGTGGGATAGATTTCTATGTCCCTAGAGGGATTTCTAGGTCCCTAGAGGGATTTCTAGGTCCCTAGAGGGATAGATTTCTATGTCCCTAGAGGGATTTCTATGTCCCTGGAGGGATTTCTATGTCCCAAGAGGGATTTCTATGTCCCTAGAGGGATTTCAATGTCCCTAGAGGGATTTCTATGTCCCAAGAGGGATTTCTATGTCCCAAGAGGGATTTCTATGTCCCTAGAGGGATTTCTATGTCCCTAGAGGGATAGATTTCTATGTCCCTAGAGGGATTTCTAGGTCCCTAGAGGGATTTCTAGGTCCCTAGAGGGATTTCTATGTCCCTAGAGGGATAGATTTCTATGTCCCTAGAGGGATTTCTAGGTCCCTAGAGGGATTTCTATGTCCCAAGAGGGATTTCTATGTCCCAAGAGGGATTTCTATGTCCCTAGAGGGATTTCTATGTCCCTAGAGGGATAGATTTCTATGTCCCTAGAGGGATTTCTAGGTCCCTAGAGGGATTTCTAGGTCCCTAGAGGGATTTCTATGTCCCTAGAGGGATAGATTTCTATGTCCCTAGAGGGATTTCTAGGTCCCTAGAGGGATTTCTAGGTCCCTAGAGGGATTTCTATGTCACTAGAGGGATAGATTTCTATGTCCCTAGAGGGATTTCTATGTCCCTAGAGGGATTTCTATGTCCCAAGAGGGATTTCTATGTCCCTAGAGGGATAGATTTCTATGTCCCTAGAGGGATTTCTATGTCCCTAGAGGGATTTCTAGGTCCCTAGAGAGAGAGATTTCTATGTCCTTAGAGAGATTTCTATGTCCCTAGAGGGATTTCTAGGTCCCTAGAGAGAGAGATTTCTATGTCCTTAGAGGGATTTCTATGTCGCTAGAGGGATTTCTAGGTCCCTAGAGGGATAGATTTCTATGTCCCTAGAGGGATTTCTATGTCCCTAGAGGGATTTCTATGTCCCAAGAGGGATTTCTATGTCCCTAGAGGGATTTCTATGTCCCTAGTGGGATAGATTTCTATGTCCCTAGAGGGATTTCTAGGTCCCTAGAGGGATTTCTAGGTCCCTAGAGGGATTTCTAGGTCCCTAGAGGGATTTCTATGTCCCTAGAGGGATAGATTTCTATGTCCCTAGAGGGATTTCTATGTCCCTAGAGGGATTTCTATGTCCCTAGAGGGATTTCTATGTCGCTAGAGGGATTTCGAGGTCGCTAGAGGGATTTCTATGTCCCAAGAGGGATTTCTATGTCCCTAGAGGGATAGATTTCTATGTCCCAAGAGGGATTTCTATGTCCCTAGAGGGATTTCTATGTCGCTAGAGGGATTTCTAGGTCGCTAGAGGGATTTCTATGTCCCTAGAGGGATTTCTAGGTCCCTAGAGGGATAGATTTCTATGTCCCTAGAGGGATTTCAATGTCCCTAGCGGGATTTCTATGTCCCAAGGGGGATTTCTATGTTCCAAGAGGGATTTCTATGTCCCAAGAGGGATTTCTATGTCCCTAGAGGGATAGATTTCTATGTCCCTAGAGGGATTTCAATGTCCCTAGAGGGATAGATTTCTATGTCCCTAGAGGGATTTCAATGTCCCTAGAGGGATTTCTATGTCCCAAGAGGGATTTCTATGTCCCAAGAGGGATTTCTATGTCCCTAGAGGGATTTCTATGTCCCTAGAGGGATAGATTTCTATGTCCCTAGAGGGATTTCTAGGTCCCTAGAGGGATTTCTAGGTCCCTAGAGGGATTTCTAGGTCCCTAGAGGGATTTCTATGTCCCTAGAGGGATAGATTTCTATGTCCCAAGAGGGATTTCTATGTCCCTAGAGGGATTTCTATGTCGCTAGAGGGATTTCTAGGTCCCTAGAGGGATTTCTAGGTCCCTAGAGGGATTTCTATGTCCCTAGAGGGATTTCTAGGTCCCTAGAGGGATTTCTAGGTCCCTAGAGGGATTTCTAGGTCCCTAGAGGGATTTCTATGTCCCTAGAGGGATAGATTTCTATGTCCCAAGAGGGATTTCTATGTCCCTAGAGGG
The DNA here is from genome assembly GCA_964056705.1 of Troilus luridus. Classification (NCBI taxonomy): domain Eukaryota; kingdom Metazoa; phylum Arthropoda; class Insecta; order Hemiptera; family Pentatomidae; genus Troilus; species Troilus luridus. The sequence continues at coordinate 74,112 of CAXKTH010000254.1, forward strand.
ATTTCTATGTCGCTAGAGGGATTTCTAGGTCCCTAGAGGGATTTCTAGGTCCCTAGAGGGATTTCTAGGTCCCTAGAGGGATTTCTATGTCCCTAGAGGGATAGATTTCTATGTCCCTAGAGGGATTTCTATGTCCCTAGAGGGATTTCTATGTCCCTAGAGGGATTTCTATGTCGCTAGAGGGATTTCTAGGTCGCTAGAGGGATTTCTATGTCCCAAGAGGGATTTCTATGTCCCTAGAGGGATAGATTTCTATGTCCCAAGAGGGATTTCTATGTCCCTAGAGGGATTTCTATGTCGCTAGAGGGATTTCTAGGTCGCTAGAGGGATTTCTATGTCCCTAGAGGGATTTCTAGGTCCCTAGTGGGATAGATTTCTATGTCCCTCGAGGGATTTCTATGTCCCAAGAGGGATTTCTATGTCCCAAGAGGGATTTCTATGTCCCTAGAGGGATAGATTTCTATGTCCCTAGAGGGATTTCAATGTCCCTAGAGGGATTTCTATGTCCCAAGAGGGATTTCTATGTCCCAAGAGGGATTTCTAGGTCCCTAGAGGGATTTCTATGTCCCTAGAGGGATAGATTTCTATGTCCCTAGAGGGATTTCTATGTCCCTAGAGGGAGTTCTATGTCCCAAGAGGGATTTCTATGTCCCTAGAGGGATAGATTTCTATGTCCCTAGAGGGATTTCTATGTCCCTAGAGGGATTTCTATGTCCCAAGAGGGATTTCTATGTCCCTAGAGGGATTTCTATGTCCCTAGAGGGATAGATTTCTATGTCCCTAGAGGGATTTCTATGTCCCAAGAGGGATAGATTTCTATGTCCCTAGAGGGATTTCTATGTCCCTAGAGGGATTTCTATGTCCCAAGAGGGATTTCTATGTCCCTAGAGGGATTTCTATGTCCCTAGAGGGATAGATTTCTATGTCCCTAGAGGGATTTCTATGTCCCAAGAGGGATTTCTATGTCCCAAGAGGGATTTCTATGTCCCTAGAGGGATAGATTTCTATGTCCCTAGAGGGATTTCAATGTCCCTAGAGGGATTTCTATGTCCCAAGAGGGATTTCTATGTCCCAAGAGGGATTTCTATGTCCCTAGAGGGATTTCTATGTCCCTAGAGGGATAGATTTCTATGTCCCTAGAGGGATTTCTATGTCCCTGGAGGGATTTCTATGTCCCAAGAGGGATTTCTATGTCCCTAGAGGGATTTCAATGTCCCTAGAGGGATTTCTATGTCCCAAGAGGGATTTCTATGTCCCAAGAGGGATTTCTATGTCCCTAGAGGGATTTCTATGTCCCTAGAGGGATAGATTTCTATGTCCCTAGAGGGATTTCTAGGTCCCTAGAGGGATTTCTAGGTCCCTAGAGGGATTTCTATGTCCCTAGAGGGATAGATTTCTATGTCCCTAGAGGGATTTCTAGGTCCCTAGAGGGATTTCTATGTCCCAAGAGGGATTTCTATGTCCCAAGAGGGATTTCTATGTCCCTAGAGGGATTTCTATGTCCCTAGAGGGATAGATTTCTATGTCCCTAGAGGGATTTCTAGGTCCCTAGAGGGATTTCTAGGTCCCTAGAGGGATTTCTATGTCCCTAGAGGGATAGATTTCTATGTCCCTAGAGGGATTTCTAGGTCCCTAGAGGGATTTCTAGGTCCCTAGAGGGATTTCTATGTCCCTAGAGGGATAGATTTCTATGTCCCTAGAGGGATTTCTATGTCCCTAGAGGGATTTCTATGTCCCAAGAGGGATTTCTATGTCCCTAGAGGGATAGATTTCTATGTCCCTAGAGGGATTTCTATGTCCCTAGAGGGATTTCTAGGTCCCTAGAGAGAGAGATTTCTATGTCCTTAGAGAGATTTCTATGTCCCTAGAGGGATTTCTAGGTCCCTAGAGAGAGAGATTTCTATGTCCTTAGAGGGATTTCTATGTCGCTAGAGGGATTTCTAGGTCCCTAGAGGGATAGATTTCTATGTCCCTAGAGGGATTTCTATGTCCCTAGAGGGATTTCTATGTCCCAAGAGGGATTTCTATGTCCCTAGAGGGATTTCTATGTCCCTAGTGGGATAGATTTCTATGTCCCTAGAGGGATTTCTAGGTCCCTAGAGGGATTTCTAGGTCCCTAGAGGGATTTCTAGGTCCCTAGAGGGATTTCTATGTCCCTAGAGGGATAGATTTCTATGTCCCTAGAGGGATTTCTATGTCCCTAGAGGGATTTCTATGTCCCTAGAGGGATTTCTATGTCGCTAGAGGGATTTCTAGGTCGCTAGAGGGATTTCTATGTCCCAAGAGGGATTTCTATGTCCCTAGAGGGATAGATTTCTATGTCCCAAGAGGGATTTCTATGTCCCTAGAGGGATTTCTATGTCGCTAGAGGGATTTCTAGGTCGCTAGAGGGATTTCTATGTCCCTAGAGGGATTTCTAGGTCCCTAGAGGGATAGATTTCTATGTCCCTAGAGGGATTTCAATGTCCCTAGCGGGATTTCTATGTCCCAAGGGGGATTTCTATGTTCCAAGAGGGATTTCTATGTCCCAAGAGGGATTTCTATGTCCCTAGAGGGATAGATTTCTATGTCCCTAGAGGGATTTCAATGTCCCTAGAGGGATAGATTTCTATGTCCCTAGAGGGATTTCAATGTCCCTAGAGGGATTTCTATGTCCCAAGAGGGATTTCTATGTCCCAAGAGGGATTTCTATGTCCCTAGAGGGATTTCTATGTCCCTAGAGGGATAGATTTCTATGTCCCTAGAGGGATTTCTAGGTCCCTAGAGGGATTTCTAGGTCCCTAGAGGGATTTCTAGGTCCCTAGAGGGATTTCTATGTCCCTAGAGGGATAGATTTCTATGTCCCAAGAGGGATTTCTATGTCCCTAGAGGGATTTCTATGTCGCTAGAGGGATTTCTAGGTCCCTAGAGGGATTTCTAGGTCCCTAGAGGGATTTCTAGGTCCCTAGAGGGATTTCTATGTCCCTAGAGGGATAGATTTCTATGTCCCTAGAGGGATTTCTATGTCCCTAGAGGGATTTCTATGTCCCTAGAGGGATTTCTATGTCGCTAGAGGGATTTCTAGGTCGCTAGAGGGATTTCTATGTCCCAAGAGGGATTTCTATGTCCCTAGAGGGATAGATTTCTATGTCCCAAGAGGGATTTCTATGTCCCTAGAGGGATTTCTATGTCGCTAGAGGGATTTCTAGGTCGCTAGAGGGATTTCTATGTCCCTAGAGGGATTTCTAGGTCCCTAGTGGGATAGATTTCTATGTCCCTCGAGGGATTTCTATGTCCCAAGAGGGATTTCTATGTCCCAAGAGGGATTTCTATGTCCCTAGAGGGATAGATTTCTATGTCCCTAGAGGGATTTCAATGTCCCTAGAGGGATTTCTATGTCCCAAGAGGGATTTCTATGTCCCAAGAGGGATTTCTAGGTCCCTAGAGGGATTTCTATGTCCCTAGAGGGATAGATTTCTATGTCCCTAGAGGGATTTCTATGTCCCTAGAGGGAGTTCTATGTCCCAAGAGGGATTTCTATGTCCCTAGAGGGATAGATTTCTATGTCCCTAGAGGGATTTCTATGTCCCTAGAGGGATTTCTATGTCCCAAGAGGGATTTCTATGTCCCTAGAGGGATTTCTATGTCCCTAGAGGGATAGATTTCTATGTCCCTAGAGGGATTTCTATGTCCCAAGAGGGATAGATTTCTATGTCCCTAGAGGGATTTCTATGTCCCTAGAGGGATTTCTATGTCCCAAGAGGGATTTCTATGTCCCTAGAGGGATTTCTATGTCCCTAGAGGGATAGATTTCTATGTCCCTAGAGGGATTTCTATGTCCCAAGAGGGATTTCTATGTCCCAAGAGGGATTTCTATGTCCCTAGAGGGATAGATTTCTATGTCCCTAGAGGGATTTCAATGTCCCTAGAGGGATTTCTATGTCCCAAGAGGGATTTCTATGTCCCAAGAGGGATTTCTATGTCCCTAGAGGGATTTCTATGTCCCTAGAGGGATAGATTTCTATGTCCCTAGAGGGATTTCTATGTCCCTGGAGGGATTTCTATGTCCCAAGAGGGATTTCTATGTCCCTAGAGGGATTTCAATGTCCCTAGAGGGATTTCTATGTCCCAAGAGGGATTTCTATGTCCCAAGAGGGATTTCTATGTCCCTAGAGGGATTTCTATGTCCCTAGAGGGATAGATTTCTATGTCCCTAGAGGGATTTCTAGGTCCCTAGAGGGATTTCTAGGTCCCTAGAGGGATTTCTATGTCCCTAGAGGGATAGATTTCTATGTCCCTAGAGGGATTTCTAGGTCCCTAGAGGGATTTCTAGGTCCCTAGAGGGATTTCTATGTCCCTAGAGGGATAGATTTCTATGTCCCTAGAGGGATTTCTATGTCCCTAGAGGGATTTCTATGTCCCAAGACGGATTTCTATGTCCCTAGAGGGATAGATTTCTATGTCCCTAGAGGGATTTCTATGTCCCTAGAGGGATTTCTAGGTCCCTAGAGAGAGAGATTTCTATGTCCTTAGAGGGATTTCTATGTCCCTAGAGGGATTTCTAGGTCCCTAGAGAGAGAGATTTCTATGTCCTTAGAGGGATTTCTATGTCGCTAGAGGGATTTCTAGGTCCCTAGAGGGATAGATTTCTATGTCCCTAGAGGGATTTCTATGTCCCTAGAGGGATTTCTATGTCCCTAGAGGGATAGATTTCTATGTCCCTAGAGGGATTTCTATGTCCCTAGAGGGATTTCTATGTCCCTAGAGGGATAGATTTCTATGTCCCTAGAGGGATTTCTATGTCCCAAGAGGGATTTCTATGTCCCTAGAGGGATAGATTTCTATGTCCCTAGAGGGATTTCTATGTCCCTAGAGGGATTTCTATGTCGCTAGAGGGATTTCTAGGTCGCTAGAGGGATTTCTATGTCCCAAGAGGGATTTCTATGTCCCTAGAGGGATAGATTTCTATGTCCCTAGAGGGATTTCTATGTCCCTAGAGGGATTTCTATGTCCCAAGAGGGATTTCTATGTCCCTAGAGGGATTTCTATGTCCCTAGAGGGATAGATTTCTATGTCCCTAGAGGGATTTCTATGTCCCAAGAGGGATAGATTTCTATGTCCCTAGAGGGATTTCTATGTCCCTAGAGGGATTTCTATGTCGCTAGAGGGATTTCTAGGTCGCTAGAGGGATTTCTATGTCCCTAGAGGGATTTCTAGGTCCCTAGAGGGATAGATTTCTATGTCCCTAGAGGGATTTCTATGTCCCAAGAGGGATTTCTATGTCCCTAGAGGGATAGATTTCTATGTCCCTAGAGGGATTTCAATGTCCCTAGAGGGATTTCTATGTCCCAAGAGGGATTTCTATGTCCCAAGAGGGATTTCTATGTCCCTAGAGGGATTTCTATGTCCCTAGAGGGATAGATTTCTATGTCCCTAGAGGGATTTCTATGTCCCAAGAGGGATTTCTATGTCCCAAGAGGGATTTCTATGTCCCTAGAGGGATAGATTTCTATGTCCCTAGAGGGATTTCAATGTCCCTAGAGGGATTTCTATGTCCCAAGAGGGATTTCTATGTCCCAAGAGGGATTTCTATGTCCCTAGAGGGATTTCTATGTCCCTAGAGGGATAGATTTCTATTTCCCTAGAGGGATTTCTATGTCCCTAGAGGGATTTCTATGTCCCAAGAGGGATTTCTATGTCCCTAGAGGGATTTCAATGTCCCTAGAGGGATTTCTATGTCCCTAGAGGGATTTCTATGTCCCTAGAGGGATAGATTTCTATGTCCCTAGAGGGATTTCTAGGTCCCTAGAGGGATTTCTAGGTCCCTAGAGGGATTTCTATGTCCCTAGAGGGATAGATTTCTATGTCCCTAGAGGGATTTCTAGGTCCCTAGAGGGATTTCTAGGTCCCTAGAGGGATTTCTATGTCCCTAGAGGGATAGATTTCTATGTCCCTAGAGGGATTTCTATGTCCCTAGAGGGATTTCTATGTCCCAAGAGGGATTTCTATGTCCCTAGAGGGATAGATTTCTATGTCCCTAGAGGGATTTCTATGTCCCTAGAGGGATTTCTAGGTCCCTAGAGAGAGAGATTTCTATGTCCTTAGAGAGATTTCTATGTCCCTAGAGGGATTTCTAGGTCCCTAGAGAGAGAGATTTCTATGTCCTTAGAGGGATTTCTATGTCGCTAGAGGGATTTCTAGGTCCCTAGAGGGATAGATTTCTATGTCCCTAGAGGGATTTCTATGTCCCTAGAGGGATTTCTATGTCCCAAGAGGGATTTCTATGTCCCTAGAGGGATTTCTATGTCCCTAGTGGGATAGATTTCTATGTCCCTAGAGGGATTTCTAGGTCCCTAGAGGGATTTCTAGGTCCCTAGAGGGATTTCTAGGTCCCTAGAGGGATTTCTATGTCCCTAGAGGGATAGATTTCTATGTCCCTAGAGGGATTTCTATGTCCCTAGAGGGATTTCTATGTCCCTAGAGGGATTTCTATGTCGCTAGAGGGATTTCTAGGTCGCTAGAGGGATTTCTATGTCCCAAGAGGGATTTCTATGTCCCTAGAGGGATAGATTTCTATGTCCCAAGAGGGATTTCTATGTCCCTAGAGGGATTTCTATGTCGCTAGAGGGATTTCTAGGTCGCTAGAGGGATTTCTAGGTCCCTAGAGGGATAGATTTCTATGTCCCTAGAGGGATTTCAATGTCCCTAGCGGGATTTCTATGTCCCAAGGGGGATTTCTATGTTCCAAGAGGGATTTCTATGTCCCAAGAGGGATTTCTATGTCCCTAGAGGGATAGATTTCTATGTCCCTAGAGGGATTTCAATGTCCCTAGAGGGATAGATTTCTATGTCCCTAGAGGGATTTCTATGTCCCTAGAGGGATTTCAATGTCCCTAGAGGGATTTCTATGTCCCAAGAGGGATTTCTATGTCCCAAGAGGGATTTCTATGTCCCTAGAGGGATTTCTATGTCCCTAGAGGGATAGATTTCTATGTCCCTAGAGGGATTTCTAGGTCCCTAGAGGGATTTCTAGGTCCCTAGAGGGATTTCTATGTCCCTAGAGGGATAGATTTCTATGTCCCTAGAGGGATTTCTAGGTCCCTAGAGGGATTTCTAGGTCCCTAGAGGGATTTCTATGTCCCTAGAGGGATAGATTTCTATGTCCCTAGAGGGATTTCTATGTCCCTAGAGGGATTTCTATGTCCCAAGACGGATTTCTATGTCCCTAGAGGGATAGATTTCTATGTCCCTAGAGGGATTTCTATGTCCCTAGAGGGATTTCTAGGTCCCTAGAGAGAGAGATTTCTATGTCCTTAGAGGGATTTCTATGTCCCAAGAGGGATTTCTATGTCCCTAGAGGGATAGATTTCTATGTCCCAAGAGGGATTTCTATGTCCCTAGAGGGATTTCTATGTCGCTAGAGGGATTTCTAGGTCGCTAGAGGGATTTCTAGGTCCCTAGAGGGATAGATTTCTATGTCCCTAGAGGGATTTCAATGTCCCTAGCGGGATTTCTATGTCCCAAGGGGGATTTCTATGTTCCAAGAGGGATTTCTATGTCCCAAGAGGGATTTCTATGTCCCTAGAGGGATAGATTTCTATGTCCCTAGAGGGATTTCAATGTCCCTAGAGGGATAGATTTCTATGTCCCTAGAGGGATTTCTATGTCCCTAGAGGGATTTCAATGTCCCTAGAGGGATTTCTATGTCCCAAGAGGGATTTCTATGTCCCAAGAGGGATTTCTATGTCCCTAGAGGGATTTCTATGTCCCTAGAGGGATAGATTTCTATGTCCCTAGAGGGATTTCTAGGTCCCTAGAGGGATTTCTAGGTCCCTAGAGGGATTTCTATGTCCCTAGAGGGATAGATTTCTATGTCCCTAGAGGGATTTCTATGTCCCAAGAGGGATAGATTTCTATGTCCCTAGAGGGATTTCTATGTCCCTAGAGGGATTTCTATGTCCCAAGAGGGATTTCTATGTCCCTAGAGGGATTTCTATGTCCCTAGAGGGATAGATTTCTATGTCCCTAGAGGGATTTCTATGTCCCAAGAGGGATTTCTATGTCCCAAGAGGGATTTCTATGTCCCTAGAGGGATAGATTTCTATGTCCCTAGAGGGATTTCAATGTCCCTAGAGGGATTTCTATGTCCCAAGAGGGATTTCTATGTCCCAAGAGGGATTTCTATGTCCCTAGAGGGATTTCTATGTCCCTAGAGGGATAGATTTCTATGTCCCTAGAGGGATTTCTATGTCCCTGGAGGGATTTCTATGTCCCAAGAGGGATTTCTATGTCCCTAGAGGGATTTCAATGTCCCTAGAGGGATTTCTATGTCCCAAGAGGGATTTCTATGTCCCAAGAGGGATTTCTATGTCCCTAGAGGGATTTCTATGTCCCTAGAGGGATAGATTTCTATGTCCCTAGAGGGATTTCTAGGTCCCTAGAGGGATTTCTAGGTCCCTAGAGGGATTTCTATGTCCCTAGAGGGATAGATTTCTATGTCCCTAGAGGGATTTCTAGGTCCCTAGAGGGATTTCTATGTCCCAAGAGGGATTTCTATGTCCCAAGAGGGATTTCTATGTCCCTAGAGGGATTTCTATGTCCCTAGAGGGATAGATTTCTATGTCCCTAGAGGGATTTCTAGGTCCCTAGAGGGATTTCTAGGTCCCTAGAGGGATTTCTATGTCCCTAGAGGGATAGATTTCTATGTCCCTAGAGGGATTTCTAGGTCCCTAGAGGGATTTCTAGGTCCCTAGAGGGATTTCTATGTCCCTAGAGGGATAGATTTCTATGTCCCTAGAGGGATTTCTATGTCCCTAGAGGGATTTCTATGTCCCAAGAGGGATTTCTATGTCCCTAGAGGGATAGATTTCTATGTCCCTAGAGGGATTTCTATGTCCCTAGAGGGATTTCTAGGTCCCTAGAGAGAGAGATTTCTATGTCCTTAGAGAGATTTCTATGTCCCTAGAGGGATTTCTAGGTCCCTAGAGAGAGAGATTTCTATGTCCTTAGAGGGATTTCTATGTCGCTAGAGGGATTTCTAGGTCCCTAGAGGGATAGATTTCTATGTCCCTAGAGGGATTTCTATGTCCCTAGAGGGATTTCTATGTCCCAAGAGGGATTTCTATGTCCCTAGAGGGATTTCTATGTCCCTAGTGGGATAGATTTCTATGTCCCTAGAGGGATTTCTAGGTCCCTAGAGGGATTTCTAGGTCCCTAGAGGGATTTCTAGGTCCCTAGAGGGATTTCTATGTCCCTAGAGGGATAGATTTCTATGTCCCTAGAGGGATTTCTATGTCCCTAGAGGGATTTCTATGTCCCTAGAGGGATTTCTATGTCGCTAGAGGGATTTCTAGGTCGCTAGAGGGATTTCTATGTCCCAAGAGGGATTTCTATGTCCCTAGAGGGATAGATTTCTATGTCCCAAGAGGGATTTCTATGTCCCTAGAGGGATTTCTATGTCGCTAGAGGGATTTCTAGGTCGCTAGAGGGATTTCTATGTCCCTAGAGGGATTTCTAGGTCCCTAGAGGGATAGATTTCTATGTCCCTAGAGGGATTTCAATGTCCCTAGCGGGATTTCTATGTCCCAAGGGGGATTTCTATGTTCCAAGAGGGATTTCTATGTCCCAAGAGGGATTTCTATGTCCCTAGAGGGATAGATTTCTATGTCCCTAGAGGGATTTCAATGTCCCTAGAGGGATAGATTTCTATGTCCCTAGAGGGATTTCAATGTCCCTAGAGGGATTTCTATGTCCCAAGAGGGATTTCTATGTCCCAAGAGGGATTTCTATGTCCCTAGAGGGATTTCTATGTCCCTAGAGGGATAGATTTCTATGTCCCTAGAGGGATTTCTAGGTCCCTAGAGGGATTTCTAGGTCCCTAGAGGGATTTCTAGGTCCCTAGAGGGATTTCTATGTCCCTAGAGGGATAGATTTCTATGTCCCAAGAGGGATTTCTATGTCCCTAGAGGGATTTCTATGTCGCTAGAGGGATTTCTAGGTCCCTAGAGGGATTTCTAGGTCCCTAGAGGGATTTCTAGGTCCCTAGAGGGATTTCTATGTCCCTAGAGGGATAGATTTCTATGTCCCTAGAGGGATTTCTATGTCCCTAGAGGGATTTCTATGTCCCTAGAGGGATTTCTATGTCGCTAGAGGGATTTCTAGGTCGCTAGAGGGATTTCTATGTCCCAAGAGGGATTTCTATGTCCCTAGAGGGATAGATTTCTATGTCCCAAGAGGGATTTCTATGTCCCTAGAGGGATTTCTATGTCGCTAGAGGGATTTCTAGGTCGCTAGAGGGATTTCTATGTCCCTAGAGGGATTTCTAGGTCCCTAGTGGGATAGATTTCTATGTCCCTCGAGGGATTTCTATGTCCCAAGAGGGATTTCTATGTCCCAAGAGGGATTTCTATGTCCCTAGAGGGATAGATTTCTATGTCCCTAGAGGGATTTCAATGTCCCTAGAGGGATTTCTATGTCCCAAGAGGGATTTCTATGTCCCAAGAGGGATTTCTAGGTCCCTAGAGGGATTTCTATGTCCCTAGAGGGATAGATTTCTATGTCCCTAGAGGGATTTCTATGTCCCTAGAGGGAGTTCTATGTCCCAAGAGGGATTTCTATGTCCCTAGAGGGATAGATTTCTATGTCCCTAGAGGGATTTCTATGTCCCTAGAGGGATTTCTATGTCCCAAGAGGGATTTCTATGTCCCTAGAGGGATTTCTATGTCCCTAGAGGGATAGATTTCTATGTCCCTAGAGGGATTTCTATGTCCCAAGAGGGATAGATTTCTATGTCCCTAGAGGGATTTCTATGTCCCTAGAGGGATTTCTATGTCCCAAGAGGGATTTCTATGTCCCTAGAGGGATTTCTATGTCCCTAGAGGGATAGATTTCTATGTCCCTAGAGGGATTTCTATGTCCCAAGAGGGATTTCTATGTCCCAAGAGGGATTTCTATGTCCCTAGAGGGATAGATTTCTATGTCCCTAGAGGGATTTCAATGTCCCTAGAGGGATTTCTATGTCCCAAGAGGGATTTCTATGTCCCAAGAGGGATTTCTATGTCCCTAGAGGGATTTCTATGTCCCTAGAGGGATAGATTTCTATGTCCCTAGAGGGATTTCTATGTCCCTGGAGGGATTTCTATGTCCCAAGAGGGATTTCTATGTCCCTAGAGGGATTTCAATGTCCCTAGAGGGATTTCTATGTCCCAAGAGGGATTTCTATGTCCCAAGAGGGATTTCTATGTCCCTAGAGGGATTTCTATGTCCCTAGAGGGATAGATTTCTATGTCCCTAGAGGGATTTCTAGGTCCCTAGAGGGATTTCTAGGTCCCTAGAGGGATTTCTATGTCCCTAGAGGGATAGATTTCTATGTCCCTAGAGGGATTTCTAGGTCCCTAGAGGGATTTCTAGGTCCCTAGAGGGATTTCTATGTCCCTAGAGGGATAGATTTCTATGTCCCTAGAGGGATTTCTATGTCCCTAGAGGGATTTCTATGTCCCAAGACGGATTTCTATGTCCCTAGAGGGATAGATTTCTATGTCCCTAGAGGGATTTCTATGTCCCTAGAGGGATTTCTAGGTCCCTAGAGAGAGAGATTTCTATGTCCTTAGAGGGATTTCTATGTCCCTAGAGGGATTTCTAGGTCCCTAGAGAGAGAGATTTCTATGTCCTTAGAGGGATTTCTATGTCGCTAGAGGGATTTCTAGGTCCCTAGAGGGATAGATTTCTATGTCCCTAGAGGGATTTCTATGTCCCTAGAGGGATTTCTATGTCCCTAGAGGGATAGATTTCTATGTCCCTAGAGGGATTTCTATGTCCCTAGAGGGATTTCTATGTCCCTAGAGGGATAGATTTCTATGTCCCTAGAGGGATTTCTATGTCCCAAGAGGGATTTCTATGTCCCTAGAGGGATAGATTTCTATGTCCCTAGAGGGATTTCTATGTCCCTAGAGGGATTTCTATGTCGCTAGAGGGATTTCTAGGTCGCTAGAGGGATTTCTATGTCCCAAGAGGGATTTCTATGTCCCTAGAGGGATAGATTTCTATGTCCCTAGAGGGATTTCTATGTCCCTAGAGGGATTTCTATGTCCCAAGAGGGATTTCTATGTCCCTAGAGGGATTTCTATGTCCCTAGAGGGATAGATTTCTATGTCCCTAGAGGGATTTCTATGTCCCAAGAGGGATAGATTTCTATGTCCCTAGAGGGATTTCTATGTCCCTAGAGGGATTTCTATGTCGCTAGAGGGATTTCTAGGTCGCTAGAGGGATTTCTATGTCCCTAGAGGGATTTCTAGGTCCCTAGAGGGATAGATTTCTATGTCCCTAGAGGGATTTCTATGTCCCAAGAGGGATTTCTATGTCCCTAGAGGGATAGATTTCTATGTCCCTAGAGGGATTTCAATGTCCCTAGAGGGATTTCTATGTCCCAAGAGGGATTTCTATGTCCCAAGAGGGATTTCTATGTCCCTAGAGGGATTTCTATGTCCCTAGAGGGATAGATTTCTATGTCCCTAGAGGGATTTCTATGTCCCAAGAGGGATTTCTATGTCCCAAGAGGGATTTCTATGTCCCTAGAGGGATAGATTTCTATGTCCCTAGAGGGATTTCAATGTCCCTAGAGGGATTTCTATGTCCCAAGAGGGATTTCTATGTCCCAAGAGGGATTTCTATGTCCCTAGAGGGATTTCTATGTCCCTAGAGGGATAGATTTCTATTTCCCTAGAGGGATTTCTATGTCCCTAGAGGGATTTCTATGTCCCAAGAGGGATTTCTATGTCCCTAGAGGGATTTCAATGTCCCTAGAGGGATTTCTATGTCCCTAGAGGGATTTCTATGTCCCTAGAGGGATAGATTTCTATGTCCCTAGAGGGATTTCTAGGTCCCTAGAGGGATTTCTAGGTCCCTAGAGGGATTTCTATGTCCCTAGAGGGATAGATTTCTATGTCCCTAGAGGGATTTCTAGGTCCCTAGAGGGATTTCTAGGTCCCTAGAGGGATTTCTATGTCCCTAGAGGGATAGATTTCTATGTCCCTAGAGGGATTTCTATGTCCCTAGAGGGATTTCTATGTCCCAAGAGGGATTTCTATGTCCCTAGAGGGATAGATTTCTATGTCCCTAGAGGGATTTCTATGTCCCTAGAGGGATTTCTAGGTCCCTAGAGAGAGAGATTTCTATGTCCTTAGAGAGATTTCTATGTCCCTAGAGGGATTTCTAGGTCCCTAGAGAGAGAGATTTCTATGTCCTTAGAGGGATTTCTATGTCGCTAGAGGGATTTCTAGGTCCCTAGAGGGATAGATTTCTATGTCCCTAGAGGGATTTCTATGTCCCTAGAGGGATTTCTATGTCCCAAGAGGGATTTCTATGTCCCTAGAGGGATTTCTATGTCCCTAGTGGGATAGATTTCTATGTCCCTAGAGGGATTTCTAGGTCCCTAGAGGGATTTCTAGGTCCCTAGAGGGATTTCTAGGTCCCTAGAGGGATTTCTATGTCCCTAGAGGGATAGATTTCTATGTCCCTAGAGGGATTTCTATGTCCCTAGAGGGATTTCTATGTCCCTAGAGGGATTTCTATGTCGCTAGAGGGATTTCTAGGTCGCTAGAGGGATTTCTATGTCCCAAGAGGGATTTCTATGTCCCTAGAGGGATAGATTTCTATGTCCCAAGAGGGATTTCTATGTCCCTAGAGGGATTTCTATGTCGCTAGAGGGATTTCTAGGTCGCTAGAGGGATTTCTAGGTCCCTAGAGGGATAGATTTCTATGTCCCTAGAGGGATTTCAATGTCCCTAGCGGGATTTCTATGTCCCAAGGGGGATTTCTATGTTCCAAGAGGGATTTCTATGTCCCAAGAGGGATTTCTATGTCCCTAGAGGGATAGATTTCTATGTCCCTAGAGGGATTTCAATGTCCCTAGAGGGATAGATTTCTATGTCCCTAGAGGGATTTCTATGTCCCTAGAGGGATTTCAATGTCCCTAGAGGGATTTCTATGTCCCAAGAGGGATTTCTATGTCCCAAGAGGGATTTCTATGTCCCTAGAGGGATTTCTATGTCCCTAGAGGGATAGATTTCTATGTCCCTAGAGGGATTTCTAGGTCCCTAGAGGGATTTCTAGGTCCCTAGAGGGATTTCTATGTCCCTAGAGGGATAGATTTCTATGTCCCTAGAGGGATTTCTAGGTCCCTAGAGGGATTTCTAGGTCCCTAGAGGGATTTCTATGTCCCTAGAGGGATAGATTTCTATGTCCCTAGAGGGATTTCTATGTCCCTAGAGGGATTTCTATGTCCCAAGACGGATTTCTATGTCCCTAGAGGGATAGATTTCTATGTCCCTAGAGGGATTTCTATGTCCCTAGAGGGATTTCTAGGTCCCTAGAGAGAGAGATTTCTATGTCCTTAGAGGGATTTCTATGTCGCTAGAGGGATTTCTAGGTCCCTAGAGGGATAGATTTCTATGTCCCTAGAGGGATTTCTATGTCCCTAGAGGGATTTCTATGTCCCTAGAGGGATAGATTTCTATGTCCCTAGAGGGATTTCTATGTCCCTAGAGGGATTTCTATGTCCCTAGAGGGATAGATTTCTATGTCCCTAGAGGGATTTCTATGTCCCAAGAGGGATTTCTATCTCCCTAGAGGGATAGATTTCTATGTCCCTAGAGGGATTTCTATGTCCCTAGAGGGATTTCTATGTCGCTAGAGGGATTTCTAGGTCGCTAGAGGGATTTCTATGTCCCAAGAGGGATTTCTATGTCCCTAGAGGGATAGATTTCTATGTCCCTAGAGGGATTTCTATGTCCCTAGAGGGATTTCTATGTCCCAAGAGGGATTTCTATGTCCCTAGAGGGATTTCTATGTCCCTAGAGGGATAGATTTCTATGTCCCTAGAGGGATTTCTATGTCCCAAGAGGGATAGATTTCTATGTCCCTAGAGGGATTTCTATGTCCCTAGAGGGATTTCTATGTCGCTAGAGGGATTTCTAGGTCGCTAGAGGGATTTCTATGTCCCTAGAGGGATTTCTAGGTCCCTAGAGGGATAGATTTCTATGTCCCTAGAGGGATTTCTATGTCCCAAGAGGGATTTCTATGTCCCTAGAGGGATAGATTTCTATGTCCCTAGAGGGATTTCAATGTCCCTAGAGGGATTTCTATGTCCCAAGAGGGATTTCTATGTCCCAAGAGGGATTTCTATGTCCCTAGAGGGATTTCTATGTCCCTAGAGGGATAGATTTCTATGTCCCTAGAGGGATTTCTATGTCCCAAGAGGGATTTCTATGTCCCAAGAGGGATTTCTATGTCCCTAGAGGGATAGATTTCTATGTCCCTAGAGGGATTTCAATGTCCCTAGAGGGATTTCTATGTCCCAAGAGGGATTTCTATGTCCCAAGAGGGATTTCTATGTCCCTAGAGGGATTTCTATGTCCCTAGAGGGATAGATTTCTATTTCCCTAGAGGGATTTCTATGTCCCAAGAGGGATTTCTATGTCCCTAGAGGGATTTCTATGTCCCAAGAGGGATTTCTATGTCCCTAGAGGGATTTCTATGTCCCTAGAGGGATAGATTTCTATGTCCCTAGAGGGATTTCTATGTCCCAAGAGGGATAGATTTCTATGTCCCTAGAGGGATTTCTATGTCCCTAGAGGGATTTCTATGTCCCAAGAGGGATTTCTATGTCCCAAGAGGGATTTCTATGTCCCTAGAGGGATAGATTTCTATGTCCCTAGAGGGATTTCAATGTCCCTAGAGGGATTTCTATGTCCCAAGAGGGATTTCTATGTCCCAAGAGGGATTTCTATGTCCCTAGAGGGATTTCTATGTCCCTAGAGGGATAGATTTCTATGTCCCTAGAGGGATTTCTATGTCCCAAGAGGGATTTCTATGTCCCAAGAGGGATTTCTATGTCCCTAGAGGGATAGATTTCTATATCCCTAGAGGGATTTCAATGTCCCTAGAGGGATTTCTATGTCCCAAGAGGGATTTCTATGTCCCAAGAGGGATTTCTATGTCCCTAGAGGGATTTCTATGTCCCTAGAGGGATAGATTTCTATGTCCCTAGAGGGATTTCTATGTCCCTAGAGGGATTTCTATGTCCCAAGAGGGATTTCTATGTCCCTAGAGGGATTTCAATGTCCCTAGAGGGATTTCTATGTCCCAAGAGGGATTTCTATGTCCCAAGAGGGATTTCTATGTCCCTAGAGGGATTTCTATGTCCCTAGAGGGATAGATTTCTATGTCCCTAGAGGGATTTCTAGGTCCCTAGAGGGATTTCTAGGTCCCTAGAGGGATTTCTATGTCCCTAGAGGGATAGATTTCTATGTCCCTAGAGGGATTTCTAGGTCCCTAGAGGGATTTCTAGGTCCCTAGAGGGATTTCTATGTCCCTAGAGGGATAGATTTCTATGTCCCTAGAGGGATTTCTATGTCCCTAGAGGGATTTCTATGTCCCAAGAGGGATTTCTATGTCCCTAGAGGGATAGATTTCTATGTCCCTAGAGGGATTTCTATGTCCCTAGAGGGATTTCTAGGTCCCTAGAGAGAGAGATTTCTATGTCCTTAGAGGGATTTCTATGTCCCTAGAGGGATTTCTAGGTCCCTAGAGAGAGAGATTTCTATGTCCTTAGAGGGATTTCTATGTCGCTAGAGGGATTTCTAGGTCCCTAGAGGGATAGATTTCTATGTCCCTAGAGGGATTTCTATGTCCCTAGAGGGATTTCTATGTCCCTAGAGGGATAGATTTCTATGTCCCTAGAGGGATTTCTATGTCCCTAGAGGGATTTCTATGTCCCTAGAGGGATTTCAATGTCCCTAGAGGGATTTCTATGTCCCAAGAGGGATTTCTATGTCCCAAGAGGGATTTCTAGGTCCCTAGAGGGATTTCTATGTCCCTAGAGGGATAGATTTCTATGTCGCTAGAGGGATTTCTAGGTCGCTAGAGGGATTTCTATGTCCCAAGAGGGATTTCTATGTCCCTAGAGGGATAGATTTCTATGTCCCTAGAGGGATTTCTATGTCCCTAGAGGGATTTCTATGTCCCAAGAGGGATTTCTATGTCCCTAGAGGGATTTCTATGTCCCTAGAGGGATAGATTTCTATGTCCCTAGAGGGATTTCTATGTCCCAAGAGGGATAGATTTCTATGTCCCTAGAGGGATTTCTATGTCCCTAGAGGGATTTCTATGTCGCTAGAGGGATTTCTAGGTCGCTAGAGGGATTTCTATGTCCCTAGAGGGATTTCTAGGTCCCTAGAGGGATAGATTTCTATGTCCCTAGAGGGATTTCTATGTCCCAAGAGGGATTTCTATGTCCCAAGAGGGATTTCTATGTCCCTAGAGGGATAGATTTCTATGTCCCTAGAGGGATTTCAATGTCCCTAGAGGGATTTCTATGTCCCAAGAGGGATTTCTATGTCCCAAGAGGGATTTCTAGGTCCCTAGAGGGATTTCTATGTCCCTAGAGGGATAGATTTCTATGTCCCTAGAGGGATTTCTATGTCCCTAGAGGGATTTCTATGTCCCAAGAGGGATTTCTATGTCCCTAGAGGGATAGATTTCTATGTCCCTAGAGGGATTTCTATGTCCCTAGAGGGATTTCTATGTCCCAAGAGGGATTTCTATGTCCCTAGAGGGATTTCTATGTCCCTAGAGGGATAGATTTCTATGTCCCTAGAGGGATTTCTTTGTCCCAAGAGGGATAGATTTCTATGTCCCTAGAGGGATTTCTATGTCCATAGAGGGATTTCTATGTCCCAAGAGGGATTTCTATGTCCCTAGAGGGATTTCTATGTCCCTAGAGGGATAGATTTCTATGTCCCTAGAGGGATTTCTATGTCCCAAGAGGGATTTCTATGTCCCAAGACGGATTTCTATGTCCCTAGAGGGATAGATTTCTATGTCCCTAGAGGGATTTCAATGTCCCTAGAGGGATTTCTATGTCCCAAGAGGGATTTCTATGTCCCAAGAGGGATTTCTATGTCCCTAGAGGGATTTCTATGTCCCTAGAGGGATAGATTTCTATGTCCCTAGAGGGATTTCTATGTCCCAAGAGGGATTTCTATGTCCCAAGAGGGATTTCTATGTCCCTAGAGGGATAGATTTCTATGTCCCTAGAGGGATTTCAATGTCCCTAGAGGGATTTCAATGTCCCAAGAGGGATTTCTATGTCCCAAGAGGGATTTCTATGTCCCTAGAGGGATTTCTATGTCCCTAGAGGGATAGATTTCTATGTCCCTAGAGGGATTTCTAGGTCCCTAGAGGGATTTCTAGGTCCCTAGAGGGATTTCTAGGTCCCTAGAGGGATTTCTATGTCCCTAGAGGGATAGATTTCTATGTCCCTAGAGGGATTTCTAGGTCCCTAGAGGGATTTCTAGGTCCCTAGAGGGATTTCTATGTCCCTAGAGGGATAGATTTCTATGTCCCTAGAGGGATTTCTATGTCCCTAGAGGGATTTCTATGTCCCAAGAGGGATTTCTATGTCCCTAGAGGGATAGATTTCTATGTCCCTAGAGGGATTTCTATGTCCCTAGAGGGATTTCTAGGTCCCTAGAGAGAGAGATTTTATGTCCTTAGAGGGATTTCTATGTCCCTAGAGGGATTTCTAGGTCCCTAGAGAGAGAGATTTCTATGTCCTTAGAGGGATTTCTATGTCGCTAGAGGGATTTCTAGGTCCCTAGAGGGATAGATTTCTATGTCCCTAGAGGGATTTCTATGTCCCTAGAGGGATTTCTATGTCCCAAGAGGGATTTCTATGTCCCTAGAGGGATTTCTATGTCCCTAGAGGGATAGATTTCTATGTCCCTAGAGGGATTTCTAGGTCCCTAGAGGGATTTCTAGGTCCCTAGAGGGATTTCTAGGTCCCTAGAGGGATTTCTATGTCCCTAGAGGGATAGATTTCTATGTCCCTAGAGGGATTTCTATGTCCCTAGAGGGATTTCTATGTCCCTAGAGGGATTTCTATGTCGCTAGAGGGATTTCTAGGTCGCTAGAGGGATTTCTATGTCCCAAGAGGGATTTCTATGTCCCTAGAGGGATAGATTTCTATGTCCCAAGAGGGATTTCTATGTCCCTAGAGGGATTTCTATGTCGCTAGAGGGATTTCTAGGTCGCTAGAGGGATTTCTATGTCCCTAGAGGGATTTCTAGGTCCCTAGAGGGATAGATTTCTATGTCCCTAGAGGGATTTCTATGTCCCAAGAGGGATTTCTATGTCCCAAGAGGGATTTCTATGTCCCTAGAGGGATAGATTTCTATGTCCCTAGAGGGATTTCAATGTCCCTAGAGGGATTTCTATGTCCCAAGAGGGATTTCTATGTCCCAAGAGGGATTTCTAGGTCCCTAGAGGGATTTCTATGTCCCTAGAGGGATAGATTTCTATGTCCCTAGAGGGATTTCTATGTCCCTAGAGGGAGTTCTATGTCCCAAGAGGGATTTCTATGTCCCTAGAGGGATAGAATTCTATGTCCCTAGAGGGATTTCTATGTCCCTAGAGGGATTTCTATGTCCCAAGAGGGATTTCTATGTCCCTAGAGGGATTTCTATGTCCCTAGAGGGATAGATTTCTATGTCCCTAGAGGGATTTCTATGTCCCAAGAGGGATAGATTTCTATGTCCCTAGAGGGATTTCTATGTCCCTAGAGGGATTTCTATGTCCCAAGAGGGATTTCTATGTCCCTAGAGGGATTTCTATGTCCCTAGAGGGATAGATTTCTATGTCCCTAGAGGGATTTCTATGTCCCAAGAGGGATTTCTATGTCCCAAGAGGGATTTCTATGTCCCTAGAGGGATAGATTTCTATGTCCCTAGAGGGATTTCAATGTCCCTAGAGGGATTTCTATGTCCCAAGAGGGATTTCTATGTCCCAAGAGGGATTTCTATGTCCCTAGAGGGATTTCTATGTCCCTAGAGGGATAGATTTCTATGTCCCTAGAGGGATTTCTATGTCCCAAGAGGGATTTCTATGTCCCAAGAGGGATTTCTATGTCCCTAGAGGGATAGATTTCTATGTCCCTAGAGGGATTTCAATGTCCCTAGAGGGATTTCTATGTCCCAAGAGGGATTTCTATGTCCCAAGAGGGATTTCTATGTCCCTAGAGGGATTTCTATGTCCCTAGAGGGATAGATTTCTATGTCCCTAGAGGGATTTCTATGTCCCTAGAGGGATTTCTATGTCCCAAGAGGGATTTCTATGTCCCTAGAGGGATTTCAATGTCCCTAGAGGGATTTCTATGTCCCAAGAGGGATTTCTATGTCCCAAGAGGGATTTCTATGTCCCTAGAGGGATTTCTATGTCCCTAGAGGGATAGATTTCTATGTCCCTAGAGGGATTTCTAGGTCCCTAGAGGGATTTCTAGGTCCCTAGAGGGATTTCTATGTCCCTAGAGGGATAGATTTCTATGTCCCTAGAGGGATTTCTAGGTCCCTAGAGGGATTTCTAGGTCCCTAGAGGGATTTCTATGTCCCTAGAGGGATAGATTTCTATGTCCCTAGAGGGATTTCTATGTCCCTAGAGGGATTTCTATGTCCCAAGAGGGATTTCTAGGTCCCTAGAGGGATTTCTATGTCCCTAGAGGGATAGATTTCTATGTCCCTAGAGGGATTTCTAGGTCCCTAGAGGGATTTCTAGGTCCCTAGAGGGATTTCTATGTCCCTAGAGGGATAGATTTCTATGTCCCTAGAGGGATTTCTATGTCCCTAGAGGGATTTCTATGTCCCAAGAGGGATTTCTATGTCCCTAGAGGGATAGATTTCTATGTCCCTAGAGGGATTTCTATGTCCCTAGAGGGATTTCTAGGTCCCTAGAGAGAGAGATTTCTATGTCCTTAGAGGGATTTCTATGTCCCTAGAGGGATTTCTAGGTCCCTAGAGAGAGAGATTTCTATGTCCTTAGAGGGATTTCTATGTCGCTAGAGGGATTTCTAGGTCCCTAGAGGGATAGATTTCTATGTCCCTAGAGGGATTTCTATGTCCCTAGAGGGATTTCTATGTCCCTAGAGGGATAGATTTCTATGTCCCTAGAGGGATTTCTATGTCCCTAGAGGGATTTCTATGTCCCTAGAGGGATAGATTTCTATGTCCCTAGAGGGATTTCTATGTCCCAAGAGGGATTTCTATGTCCCTAGAGGGATAGATTTCTATGTCCCTAGAGGGATTTCTATGTCCCTAGAGGGATTTCTATGTCGCTAGAGGGATTTCTAGGTCGCTAGAGGGATTTCTATGTCCCAAGAGGGATTTCTATGTCCCTAGAGGGATAGATTTCTATGTCCCTAGAGGGATTTCTATGTCCCTAGAGGGATTTCTATGTCCCAAGAGGGATTTCTATGTCCCTAGAGGGATTTCTATGTCCCTAGAGGGATAGATTTCTATGTCCCTAGAGGGATTTCTATGTCCCAAGAGGGATAGATTTCTATGTCCCTAGAGGGATTTCTATGTCCCTAGAGGGATTTCTATGTCGCTAGAGGGATTTCTAGGTCGCTAGAGGGATTTCTATGTCCCTAGAGGGATTTCTAGGTCCCTAGAGGGATAGATTTCTATGTCCCTAGAGGGATTTCTATGTCCCAAGAGGGATTTCTATGTCCCAAGAGGGATTTCTATGTCCCTAGAGGGATAGATTTCTATGTCCCTAGAGGGATTTCAATGTCCCTAGAGGGATTTCTATGTCCCAAGAGGGATTTCTATGTCCCAAGAGGGATTTCTAGGTCCCTAGAGGGATTTCTATGTCCCTAGAGGGATAGATTTCTATGTCCCTAGAGGGATTTCTATGTCCCTAGAGGGATTTCTATGTCCCAAGAGGGATTTCTATGTCCCTAGAGGGATAGATTTCTATGTCCCTAGAGGGATTTCTATGTCCCTAGAGGGATTTCTATGTCCCAAGAGGGATTTCTATGTCCCTAGAGGGATTTCTATGTCCCTAGAGGGATAGATTTCTATGTCCCTAGAGGGATTTCTATGTCCCAAGAGGGATAGATTTCTATGTCCCTAGAGGGATTTCTATGTCCATAGAGGGATTTCTATGTCCCAAGAGGGATTTCTATGTCCCTAGAGGGATTTCTATGTCCCTAGAGGGATAGATTTCTATGTCCCTAGAGGGATTTCTATGTCCCAAGAGGGATTTCTATGTCCCAAGACGGATTTCTATGTCCCTAGAGGGATAGATTTCTATGTCCCTAGAGGGATTTCAATGTCCCTAGAGGGATTTCTATGTCCCAAGAGGGATTTCTATGTCCCAAGAGGGATTTCTATGTCCCTAGAGGGATTTCTATGTCCCTAGAGGGATAGATTTCTATGTCCCTAGAGGGATTTCTATGTCCCAAGAGGGATTTCTATGTCCCAAGAGGGATTTCTATGTCCCTAGAGGGATAGATTTCTATGTCCCTAGAGGGATTTCAATGTCCCTAGAGGGATTTCAATGTCCCAAGAGGGATTTCTATGTCCCAAGAGGGATTTCTATGTCCCTAGAGGGATTTCTATGTCCCTAGAGGGATAGATTTCTATGTCCCTAGAGGGATTTCTAGGTCCCTAGAGGGATTTCTAGGTCCCTAGAGGGATTTCTAGGTCCCTAGAGGGATTTCTATGTCCCTAGAGGGATAGATTTCTATGTCCCTAGAGGGATTTCTAGGTCCCTAGAGGGATTTCTAGGTCCCTAGAGGGATTTCTATGTCCCTAGAGGGATAGATTTCTATGTCCCTAGAGGGATTTCTATGTCCCTAGAGGGATTTCTATGTCCCAAGAGGGATTTCTATGTCCCTAGAGGGATAGATTTCTATGTCCCTAGAGGGATTTCTATGTCCCTAGAGGGATTTCTAGGTCCCTAGAGAGAGAGATTTTATGTCCTTAGAGGGATTTCTATGTCCCTAGAGGGATTTCTAGGTCCCTAGAGAGAGAGATTTCTATGTCCTTAGAGGGATTTCTATGTCGCTAGAGGGATTTCTAGGTCCCTAGAGGGATAGATTTCTATGTCCCTAGAGGGATTTCTATGTCCCTAGAGGGATTTCTATGTCCCAAGAGGGATTTCTATGTCCCTAGAGGGATTTCTATGTCCCTAGAGGGATAGATTTCTATGTCCCTAGAGGGATTTCTAGGTCCCTAGAGGGATTTCTAGGTCCCTAGAGGGATTTCTAGGTCCCTAGAGGGATTTCTATGTCCCTAGAGGGATAGATTTCTATGTCCCTAGAGGGATTTCTATGTCCCTAGAGGGATTTCTATGTCCCTAGAGGGATTTCTATGTCGCTAGAGGGATTTCTAGGTCGCTAGAGGGATTTCTATGTCCCAAGAGGGATTTCTATGTCCCTAGAGGGATAGATTTCTATGTCCCAAGAGGGATTTCTATGTCCCTAGAGGGATTTCTATGTCGCTAGAGGGATTTCTAGGTCGCTAGAGGGATTTCTATGTCCCTAGAGGGATTTCTAGGTCCCTAGAGGGATAGATTTCTATGTCCCTAGAGGGATTTCTATGTCCCAAGAGGGATTTCTATGTCCCAAGAGGGATTTCTATGTCCCTAGAGGGATAGATTTCTATGTCCCTAGAGGGATTTCAATGTCCCTAGAGGGATTTCTATGTCCCAAGAGGGATTTCTATGTCCCAAGAGGGATTTCTAGGTCCCTAGAGGGATTTCTATGTCCCTAGAGGGATAGATTTCTATGTCCCTAGAGGGATTTCTATGTCCCTAGAGGGAGTTCTATGTCCCAAGAGGGATTTCTATGTCCCTAGAGGGATAGAATTCTATGTCCCTAGAGGGATTTCTATGTCCCTAGAGGGATTTCTATGTCCCAAGAGGGATTTCTATGTCCCTAGAGGGATTTCTATGTCCCTAGAGGGATAGATTTCTATGTCCCTAGAGGGATTTCTATGTCCCAAGAGGGATAGATTTCTATGTCCCTAGAGGGATTTCTATGTCCCTAGAGGGATAGATTTCTATGTCCCTAGAGGGATTTCTATGTCCCAAGAGGGATTTCTATGTCCCAAGAGGGATTTCTATGTCCCTAGAGGGATAGATTTCTATGTCCCTAGAGGGATTTCAATGTCCCTAGAGGGATTTCTATGTCCCAAGAGGGATTTCTATGTCCCAAGAGGGATTTCTATGTCCCTAGAGGGATTTCTATGTCCCTAGAGGGATAGATTTCTATGTCCCTAGAGGGATTTCTATGTCCCAAGAGGGATTTCTATGTCCCAAGAGGGATTTCTATGTCCCTAGAGGGATAGATTTCTATGTCCCTAGAGGGATTTCAATGTCCCTAGAGGGATTTCTATGTCCCAAGAGGGATTTCTATGTCCCAAGAGGGATTTCTATGTCCCTAGAGGGATTTCTATGTCCCTAGAGGGATAGATTTCTATGTCCCTAGAGGGATTTCTATGTCCCTAGAGGGATTTCTATGTCCCAAGAGGGATTTCTATGTCCCTAGAGGGATTTCAATGTCCCTAGAGGGATTTCTATGTCCCAAGAGGGATTTCTATGTCCCAAGAGGGATTTCTATGTCCCTAGAGGGATTTCTATGTCCCTAGAGGGATAGATTTCTATGTCCCTAGAGGGATTTCTAGGTCCCTAGAGGGATTTCTAGGTCCCTAGAGGGATTTCTATGTCCCTAGAGGGATAGATTTCTATGTCCCTAGAGGGATTTCTAGGTCCCTAGAGGGATTTCTAGGTCCCTAGAGGGATTTCTATGTCCCTAGAGGGATAGATTTCTATGTCCCTAGAGGGATTTCTATGTCCCTAGAGGGATTTCTATGTCCCAAGAGGGATTTCTATGTCCCTAGAGGGATAGATTTCTATGTCCCTAGAGGGATTTCTATGTCCCTAGAGGGATTTCTAGGTCCCTAGAGAGAGAGATTTCTATGTCCTTAGAGGGATTTCTATGTCCTTGAGGGATTTCTAGGTCCCTAGAGAGAGAGATTTCTATGTCCTTAGAGGGATTTCTATGTCGCTAGAGGGATTTCTAGGTCCCTAGAGGGATAGATTTCTATGTCCCTAGAGGGATTTCTATGTCCCTAGAGGGATTTCTATGTCCCTAGAGGGATAGATTTCTATGTCCCTAGAGGGATTTCTATGTCCCAAGAGGGATTTCTATGTCCCTAGAGGGATAGATTTCTATGTCCCTAGAGGGATTTCTATGTCCCTAGAGGGATTTCTATGTCGCTAGAGGGATTTCTAGGTCGCTAGAGGGATTTCTATGTCCCAAGAGGGATTTCTATGTCCCTAGAGGGATAGATTTCTATGTCCCTAGAGGGATTTCTATGTCCCTAGAGGGATTTCTATGTCCCAAGAGGGATTTCTATGTCCCTAGAGGGATTTCTATGTCCCTAGAGGGATAGATTTCTATGTCCCTAGAGGGATTTCTATGTCCCAAGAGGGATTTCTATGTCCCTAGAGGGATAGATTTCTATGTCCCTAGAGGGATTTCTATGTCCCTAGAGGGATTTCTATGTCCCAAGAGGGATTTCTATGTCCCTAGAGGGATTTCTATGTCCCTAGAGGGATAGATTTCTATGTCCCTAGAGGGATTTCTATGTCCCAAGAGGGATAGATTTCTATGTCCCTAGAGGGATTTCTATGTCCCTAGAGGGATTTCTATGTCGCTAGAGGGATTTCTAGGTCGCTAGAGGGATTTCTATGTCCCTAGAGGGATTTCTAGGTCCCTAGAGGGATAGATTTCTATGTCCCTAGAGGGATTTCTATGTCCCAAGAGGGATTTCTATGTCCCAAGAGGGATTTCTATGTCCCTAGAGGGATAGATTTCTATGTCCCTAGAGGGATTTCAATGTCCCTAGAGGGATTTCTATGTCCCAAGAGGGATTTCTATGTCCCAAGAGGGATTTCTAGGTCCCTAGAGGGATTTCTATGTCCCTAGAGGGATAGATTTCTATGTCCCTAGAGGGATTTCTATGTCCCTAGAGGGATTTCTATGTCCCAAGAGGGATTTCTATGTCCCTAGAGGGATAGATTTCTATGTCCCTAGAGGGATTTCTATGTCCCTAGAGGGATTTCTATGTCCCAAGAGGGATTTCTATGTCCCTAGAGGGATTTCTATGTCCCTAGAGGGATAGATTTCTATGTCCCTAGAGGGATTTCTATGTCCCAAGAGGGATAGATTTCTATGTCCCTAGAGGGATTTCTATGTCCCTAGAGGGATTTCTATGTCCCAAGAGGGATTTCTATGTCCCTAGAGGGATTTCTATGTCCCTAGAGGGATAGATTTCTATGTCCCTAGAGGGATTTCTATGTCCCAAGAGGGATTTCTATGTCCCAAGAGGGATTTCTATGTCCCTAGAGGTATAGATTTCTATGTCCCTAGAGGGATTTCAATGTCCCTAGAGGGATTTCTATGTCCCAAGAGGGATTTCTATGTCCCAAGAGGGATTTCTATGTCCCTAGAGGGATTTCTATGTCCCTAGAGGGATAGATTTCTATGTCCCTAGAGGGATTTCTATGTCCCAAGAGGGATTTCTATGTCCCAAGAGGGATTTCTATGTCCCTAGAGGGATAGATTTCTATGTCCCTAGAGGGATTTCAATGTCCCTAGAGGGATTTCTATGTCCCAAGAGGGATTTCTATGTCCCAAGAGGGATTTCTATGTCCCTAGAGGGATTTCTATGTCCCTAGAGGGATAGATTTCTATGTCCCTAGAGGGATTTCTATGTCCCTAGAGGGATTTCTATGTCCCAAGAGGGATTTCTATGTCCCAAGAGGGATTTCAATGTCCCTAGAGGGATTTCTATGTCCCAAGAGGGATTTCTATGTCCCAAGAGGGATTTCTATGTCCCTAGAGGGATTTCTATGTCCCTAGAGGGATAGATTTCTATGTCCCTAGAGGGATTTCTAGGTCCCTAGAGGGATTTCTAGGTCCCTAGAGGGATTTCTATGTCCCTAGAGGGATAGATTTCTATGTCCCTAGAGGGATTTCTAGGTCCCTAGAGGGATTTCTAGGTCCCTAGAGGGATTTCTATGTCCCTAGAGGGATAGATTTCTATGTCCCTAGAGGGATTTCTATGTCCCTAGAGGGATTTCTATGTCCCAAGAGGGATTTCTAGGTCCCTAGAGAGAGAGATTTCTATGTCCTTAGAGGGATTTCTATGTCCCTAGAGGGATTTCTAGGTCCCTAGAGAGAGAGATTTCTATGTCCTTAGAGGGATTTCTATGTCGCTAGAGGGATTTCTAGGTCCCTAGAGGGATAGATTTCTATGTCCCTAGAGGGATTTCTATGTCCCTAGAGGGATTTCTATGTCCCTAGAGGGATAGATTTCTATGTCCCTAGAGGGATTTCTATGTCCCAAGAGGGATTTCTATGTCCCTAGAGGGATAGATTTCTTTGTCCCTAGAGGGATTTCTATGTCCCTAGAGGGATTTCTATGTCGCTAGAGGGATTTCTAGGTCGCTAGAGGGATTTCTATGTCCCAAGAGGGATTTCTATGTCCCTAGAGGGATAGATTTCTATGTCCCTAGAGGGATTTCAATGTCCCTAGAGGGATTTCTATGTCCCAAGAGGGATTTCTATGTCCCAAGAGGGATTTCTAGGTCCCTAGAGGGATAGATTTCTATGTCCCTAGAGGGATTTCTATGTCCCTAGAGGGATTTCTATGTCCCAAGAGGGATTTCTATGTCCCTAGAGGGATAGATTTCTATGTCCCTAGAGGGATTTCTATGTCCCTAGAGGGATTTCTATGTCCCAAGAGGGATTTCTATGTCCCTAGAGGGATTTCTATGTCGCTAGAGGGATTTCTAGGTCGCTAGAGGGATTTCTATGTCCCAAGAGGGATTTCTATGTCCCTAGAGGGATAGATTTCTATGTCCCTAGAGGGATTTCTATGTCGCTAGAGGGATTTCTAGGTCGCTAGAGGGATTTCTATGTCCCTAGAGGGATTTCTAGGTCCCTAGAGGGATTTCTATGTCCCAAGAGGGATTTCTATGTCCCAAGAGGGATTTCTATGTCCCTAGAGGGATTTCTATGTCCCAAGAGGGATTTCTAGGTCCCTAGAGGGATTTCTATGTCCCTAGAGGGATAGATTTCTATGTCCCTAGAGGGATTTCTATGTCCCTAGAGGGATTTCTATGTCCCAAGAGGGATTTCTATGTCCCTAGAGGGATAGATTTCTATGTCCCTAGAGGGATTTCTATGTCCCTAGAGGGATTTCTATGTCCCAAGAGGGATTTCTATGTCCCTAGAGGGATTTCTATGTCCCTAGAGGGATAGATTTCTATGTCCCTAGAGGGATTTCTATGTCCCAAGAGGGATAGATTTCTATGTCCCTAGAGGGATTTCTATGTCCCTAGAGGGATTTCTATGTCCCAAGAGGGATTTCTATGTCCCTAGAGGGATTTCTATGTCCCTAGAGGGATAGATTTCTATGTCCCTAGAGGGATTTCTATGTCCCAAGAGGGATTTCTATGTCCCAAGAGGGATTTCTATGTCCCTAGAGGGATAGATTTCTATGTCCCTAGAGGGATTTCAATGTCCCTAGAGGGATTTCTAGGTCCCTAGAGGGATTTCTATGTCCCTAGAGGGATAGATTTCTATGTCCCTAGAGGGATAGATTTCTATGTCCCTAGAGGGATTTCAATGTCCCTAGAGGGATTTCTATGTCCCAAGAGGGATTTCTATGTCCCAAGAGGGATTTCTATGTCCCTAGAGGGATTTCTATGTCCCTAGAGGGATAGATTTCTATGTCCCTAGAGGGATTTCTATGTCCCTAGAGGGATTTCTATGTCCCAAGAGGGATTTCTATGTCCCAAGAGGGATTTCTATGTCCCTAGAGGGATAGATTTCTATGTCCCTAGAGGGATTTCAATGTCCCTAGAGGGATTTCTATGTCCCAAGAGGGATTTCTATGTCCCAAGAGGGATTTCTATGTCCCTAGAGGGATTTCTATGTCCCTAGAGGGATAGATTTCTATGTCCCTAGAGGGATTTCTAGGTCCCTAGAGGGATTTCTAGGTCCCTAGAGGGATTTCTATGTCCCTAGAGGGATAGATTTCTATGTCCCTAGAGGGATTTCTATGTCCCTAGAGGGATTTCTATGTCCCTAGAGGGATTTCTTTGTCGCTAGAGGGATTTCTAGGTCGCTAGAGGGATTTCTCTGTCCCCAGAGGGATTTCTATGTCCCTAGAGGGATAGATTTCTATGTCCCAAGAGGGATTTCTATGTCCCTAGAGGGATTTCTATGTCGCTAGAGGGATTTCTAGGTCGCTAGAGGGATTTCTATGTCCCAAGAGGGATTTCTATGTCCCTAGAGGGATTTCTATGTCCCTAGAGGGATAGATTTCTATGTCCCTAGAGGGATTTCTATGTCCCAAGAGGGATTTCTATGTCCCAAGAGGGATTTCTATGTCCCTAGAGGGATAGATTTCTATGTCCCTAGAGGGATTTCAATGTCCCTAGAGGGATTTCTATGTCCCAAGAGGGATTTCTATGTCCCTAGAGGGATAGATTTCTATGTCCCTAGAGGGATTTCAATGTCCCTAGAGGGATTTCTATGTCCCTAGAGGGATTTCTATGTCCCAAGAGGGATTTCTATGTCCCAAGAGGGATTTCTATGTCCCTAGAGGGATTTCTATGTCCCTAGAGGGATAGATTTCTATGTCCCTAGAGGGATTTCTAGGTCCCTAGAGGGATTTCTAGGTCCCTAGAGGGATTTCTATGTCCCTAGAGGGATAGATTTCTATGTCCCTAGAGGGATTTCTAGGTCCCTAGAGGGATTTCTAGGTCCCTAGAGGGATTTCTATGTCCCTAGAGGGATAGATTTCTATGTCCCTAGAGGGATTTCTATGTCCCTAGAGGGATTTCTATGTCCCAAGAGGGATTTCTATGTCCCTAGAGGGATAGATTTCTATGTCCCTAGAGGGATTTCTATGTCCCTAGAGGGATTTCTAGGTCCCTAGAGAGAGAGATTTCTATGTCCTTAGAGGGATTTCTATGTCCCTAGAGGGATTTCTAGGTCCCTAGAGAGAGAGATTTCTATGTCCTTAGAGGGATTTCTATGTCGCTAGAGGGATTTCTAGGTCCCTAGAGGGATAGATTTCTATGTCCCTAGAGGGATTTCTATGTCCCTAGAGGGATTTCTATGTCCCAAGAGGGATTTCTATGTCCCTAGAGGGATTTCTATGTCCCTAGAGGGATAGATTTCTATGTCCCTAGAGGGATTTCTATGTCCCAAGAGGGATTTCTATGTCCCTAGAGGGATTTCTATGTCCCAAGAGGGATTTCTAGGTCCCTAGAGGGATTTCTATGTCCCTAGAGGGATAGATTTCTATGTCCCTAGAGGGATTTCTATGTCCCTAGAGGGATTTCTATGTCCCAAGAGGGATTTCTATGTCCCTAGAGGGATAGATTTCTATGTCCCTAGAGGGATTTCTATGTCCCTAGAGGGATTTCTATGTCCCAAGAGGGATTTCTATGTCCCTAGAGGGATTTCTATGTCCCTAGAGGGATAGATTTCTATGTCCCTAGAGGGATTTCTATGTCCCAAGAGGGATAGATTTCTATGTCCCTAGAGGGATTTCTATGTCCCTAGAGGGATTTCTATGTCCCAAGAGGGATTTCTATGTCCCTAGAGGGATTTCTATGTCCCTAGAGGGATAGATTTCTATGTCCCTAGAGGGATTTCTATGTCCCAAGAGGGATTTCTATGTCCCAAGAGGGATTTCTATGTCCCTAGAGGGATAGATTTCTATGTCCCTAGAGGGATTTCAATGTCCCTTGAGGGATTTCTAGGTCCCTAGAGGGATTTCTATGTCCCTAGAGGGATAGATTTCTATGTCCCTAGAGGGATAGATTTCTATGTCCCTAGAGGGATTTCAATGTCCCAAGAGGGATTTCTATGTCCCTAGAGGGATAGATTTCTATGTCCCTAGAGGGATTTCAATGTCCCTAGAGGGATTTCTATGTCCCAAGAGGGATTTCTCTGTCCCAAGAGGGATTTCTATGTCCCTAGAGGGATTTCTATGTCCCTAGAGGGATAGATTTCTATGTCCCTAGAGGGATTTCTATGTCCCTAGAGGGATTTCTATGTCCCAAGAGGGATTTCTATGTCCCAAGAGGGATTTCTATGTCCCTAGAGGGATAGATTTCTATGTCCCTAGAGGGATTTCAATGTCCCTAGAGGGATTTCTATGTCCCAAGAGGGATTTCTATGTCCCAAGAGGGATTTCTATGTCCCTAGAGGGATTTCTATGTCCCAAGAGGGATTTCTATGTCCCAAGAGGGATTTCTATGTCCCTAGAGGGATAGATTTCTATGTCCCTAGAGGGATTTCAATGTCCCTAGAGGGATTTCTATGTCCCTAGAGGGATTTCTATGTCCCAAGAGGGATTTCTATGTCCCAAGAGGGATTTCTATGTCCCTAGAGGGATTTCTATGTCCCTAGAGGGATAGATTTCTATGTCCCTAGAGGGATTTCTAGGTCCCTAGAGGGATTTCTAGGTCCCTAGAGGGATTTCTAGGTCCCTAGAGGGATTTCTATGTCCCTAGAGGGATAGATTTCTATGTCCCTAGAGGGATTTCTAGGTCCCTAGAGGGATTTCTAGGTCCCTAGAGGGATTTCTATGTCCCTAGAGGGATAGATTTCTATGTCCCTAGAGGGATTTCTATGTCCCTAGAGGGATTTCTATGTCCCAAGAGGGATTTCTATGTCCCTAGAGGGATAGATTTCTATGTCCCTAGAGGGATTTCTATGTCCCTAGAGGGATTTCTAGGTCCCTAGAGAGAGAGATTTCTATGTCCTTAGAGGGATTTCTATGTCCCTAGAGGGATTTCTAGGTCCCTAGAGAGAGAGATTTCTATGTCCTTAGAGGGATTTCTATGTCGCTAGAGGGATTTCTAGGTCCCTAGAGGGATAGATTTCTATGTCCCTAGAGGGATTTCTATGTCCCTAGAGGGATTTCTATGTCCCAAGAGGGATTTCTATGTCCCTAGAGGGATTTCTATGTCCCTAGAGGGATAGATTTCTATGTCCCTAGAGGGATTTCTAGGTCCCTAGAGGGATTTCTAGGTCCCTAGAGGGATTTCTAGGTCCCTAGAGGGATTTCTATGTCCCTAGAGGGATAGATTTCTATGTCCCTAGAGGGATTTCTATGTCCCTAGAGGGATTTCTATGTCCCTAGAGGGATTTCTATGTCGCTAGAGGGATTTCTAGGTCGCTAGAGGGATTTCTATGTCCCAAGAGGGATTTCTATGTCCCTAGAGGGATAGATTTCTATGTCCCAAGAGGGATTTCTATGTCCCTAGAGGGATTTCTATGTCGCTAGAGGGATTTCTAGGTCGCTAGAGGGATTTCTATGTCCCTAGAGGGATTTCTAGGTCCCTAGAGGGATAGATTTCTATGTCCCTAGAGGGATTTCTATGTCCCAAGAGGGATTTCTATGTCCCAAGAGGGATTTCTATGTCCCTAGAGGGATAGATTTCTATGTCCCTAGAGGGATTTCAATGTCCCTAGAGGGATTTCTATGTCCCAAGAGGGATTTCTATGTCCCAAGAGGGATTTCTAGGTCCCTAGAGGGATTTCTATGTCCCTAGAGGGATAGATTTCTATGTCCCTAGAGGGATTTCTATGTCCCAAGAGGGATAGATTTCTATGTCCCTAGAGGGATTTCTATGTCCCTAGAGGGATTTCTATGTCCCAAGAGGGATTTCTATGTCCCTAGAGGGATTTCTATGTCCCTAGAGGGATAGATTTCTATGTCCCTAGAGGGATTTCTATGTCCCAAGAGGGATTTCTATGTCCCAAGAGGGATTTCTATGTCCCTAGAGGGATAGATTTCTATGTCCCTAGAGGGATTTCAATGTCCCTAGAGGGATTTCTAGGTCCCTAGAGGGATAGATTTCTATGTCCCTAGAGGGATTTCAATGTCCCTAGAGGGATTTCTATGTCCCAAGAGGGATTTCTATGTCCCAAGAGGGATTTCTATGTCCCTAGAGGGTTTTCTATGTCCCTAGAGGGATAGATTTCTATGTCCCTAGAGGGATTTCTATGTCCCTAGAGGGATTTCTATGTCCCAAGAGGGATTTCTATGTCCCAAGAGGGATTTCTATGTCCCTAGAGGGATAGATTTCTATGTCCCTAGAGGGATTTCTATGTCCCTAGAGGGATTTCTTTGTCGCTAGAGGGATTTCTAGGTCGCTAGAGGGATTTCTCTGTCCCCAGAGGGATTTCTATGTCCCTAGAGGGATAGATTTCTATGTCCCAAGAGGGATTTCTATGTCCCTAGAGGGATTTCTATGTCGCTAGAGGGATTTCTAGGTCGCTAGAGGGATTTCTATGTCCCAAGAGGGATTTCTATGTCCCTAGAGGGATTTCTATGTCCCTAGAGGGATAGATTTCTATGTCCCTAGAGGGATTTCTATGTCCCAAGAGGGATTTCTATGTCCCAAGAGGGATTTCTATGTCCCTAGAGGGATAGATTTCTATGTCCCTAGAGGGATTTCAATGTCCCTAGAGGGATTTCTATGTCCCAAGAGGGATTTCTATGTCCCAAGAGGGATTTCTATGTCCCTAGAGGGATTTCTATGTCCCTAGAGGGATAGATTTCTATGTCCCTAGAGGGATTTCTATGTCCCTAGAGGGATTTCTATGTCCCAAGAGGGATTTCTATGTCCCAAGAGGGATTTCTATGTCCCTAGAGGGATAGATTTCTATGTCCCTAGAGGGATTTCAATGTCCCTAGAGGGATTTCTATGTCCCAAGAGGGATTTCTATGTCCCAAGAGGGATTTCTATGTCCCTAGAGGGATTTCTATGTCCCAAGAGGGATTTCTATGTCCCAAGAGGGATTTCTATGTCCCTAGAGGGATAGATTTCTATGTCCCTAGAGGGATTTCAATGTCCCTAGAGGGATTTCTATGTCCCTAGAGGGATTTCTATGTCCCAAGAGGGATTTCTATGTCCCAAGAGGGATTTCTATGTCCCTAGAGGGATTTCTATGTCCCTAGAGGGATAGATTTCTATGTCCCTAGAGGGATTTCTAGGTCCCTAGAGGGATTTCTATGTCCCTAGAGGGATAGATTTCTATGTCCCTAGAGGGATTTCTAGGTCCCTAGAGGGATTTCTAGGTCCCTAGAGGGATTTCTATGTCCCTAGAGGGATAGATTTCTATGTCCCTAGAGGGATTTCTATGTCCCTAGAGGGATTTCTATGTCCCAAGAGGGATTTCTATGTCCCTAGAGGGATAGATTTCTATGTCCCTAGAGGGATTTCTATGTCCCTAGAGGGATTTCTAGGTCCCTAGAGAGAGAGATTTCTATGTCCTTAGAGGGATTTCTATGTCCCTAGAGGGATTTCTAGGTCCCTAGAGAGAGAGATTTCTATGTCCTTAGAGGGATTTCTATGTCGCTAGAGGGATTTCTAGGTCCCTAGAGGGATAGATTTCTATGTCCCTAGAGGGATTTCTATGTCCCTAGAGGGATTTCTATGTCCCAAGAGGGATTTCTATGTCCCTAGAGGGATTTCTATGTCCCTAGAGGGATAGATTTCTATGTCCCTAGAGGGATTTCTAGGTCCCTAGAGGGATTTCTAGGTCCCTAGAGGGATTTCTAGGTCCCTAGAGGGATTTCTATGTCCCTAGAGGGATAGATTTCTATGTCCCTAGAGGGATTTCTATGTCCCTAGAGGGATTTCTATGTCCCTAGAGGGATTTCTATGTCGCTAGAGGGATTTCTAGGTCGCTAGAGGGATTTCTATGTCCCAAGAGGGATTTCTATGTCCCTAGAGGGATAGATTTCTATGTCCCAAGAGGGATTTCTATGTCCCTAGAGGGATTTCTATGTCGCTAGAGGGATTTCTAGGTCGCTAGAGGGATTTCTATGTCCCTAGAGGGATTTCTAGGTCCCTAGAGGGATAGATTTCTATGTCCCTAGAGGGATTTCTATGTCCCAAGAGGGATTTCTATGTCCCAAGAGGGATTTCTATGTCCCTAGAGGGATAGATTTCTATGTCCCTAGAGGGATTTCAATGTCCCTAGAGGGATTTCTATGTCCCAAGAGGGATTTCTATGTCCCAAGAGGGATTTCTAGGTCCCTAGAGGGATTTCTATGTCCCTAGAGGGATAGATTTCTATGTCCCTAGAGGGATTTCTATGTCCCTAGAGGGAGTTCTATGTCCCAAGA
The DNA here is from genome assembly GCA_964056705.1 of Troilus luridus. Taxonomy (NCBI): domain Eukaryota; kingdom Metazoa; phylum Arthropoda; class Insecta; order Hemiptera; family Pentatomidae; genus Troilus; species Troilus luridus. The sequence continues at coordinate 109,154 of CAXKTH010000254.1, forward strand.
GGGATTTCTATGTCCCTAGAGGGATAGATTTCTATGTCCCTAGAGGGATTTCTATGTCCCTAGAGGGATTTCTATGTCCCAAGAGGGATTTCTATGTCCCTAGAGGGATTTCTATGTCCCTAGAGGGATAGATTTCTATGTCCCTAGAGGGATTTCTATGTCCCAAGAGGGATTTCTATGTCCCAAGAGGGATTTCTATGTCCCTAGAGGGATAGATTTCTATGTCCCTAGAGGGATTTCAATGTCCCTAGAGGGATTTCTATGTCCCAAGAGGGATTTCTATGTCCCAAGAGGGATTTCTATGTCCCTAGAGGGATTTCTATGTCCCTAGAGGGATAGATTTCTATGTCCCTAGAGGGATTTCTATGTCCCAAGAGGGATTTCTATGTCCCAAGAGGGATTTCTATGTCCCTAGAGGGATAGATTTCTATGTCCCTAGAGGGATTTCAATGTCCCTAGAGGGATTTCTATGTCCCAAGAGGGATTTCTATGTCCCAAGAGGGATTTCTATGTCCCTAGAGGGATTTCTATGTCCCTAGAGGGATAGATTTCTATGTCCCTAGAGGGATTTCTATGTCCCTAGAGGGATTTCTATGTCCCAAGAGGGATTTCTATGTCCCTAGAGGGATTTCAATGTCCCTAGAGGGATTTCTATGTCCCAAGAGGGATTTCTATGTCCCAAGAGGGATTTCTATGTCCCTAGAGGGATTTCTATGTCCCTAGAGGGATAGATTTCTATGTCCCTAGAGGGATTTCTAGGTCCCTAGAGGGATTTCTATGTCCCTAGAGGGATAGATTTCTATGTCCCTAGAGGGATTTCTAGGTCCCTAGAGGGATTTCTAGGTCCCTAGAGGGATTTCTATGTCCCTAGAGGGATAGATTTCTATGTCCCTAGAGGGATTTCTATGTCCCTAGAGGGATTTCTATGTCCCAAGAGGGATTTCTATGTCCCTAGAGGGATAGATTTCTATGTCCCTAGAGGGATTTCTATGTCCCTAGAGGGATTTCTAGGTCCCTAGAGAGAGAGATTTCTATGTCCTTAGAGGGATTTCTATGTCCCTAGAGGGATTTCTAGGTCCCTAGAGAGAGAGATTTCTATGTCCTTAGAGGGATTTCTATGTCGCTAGAGGGATTTCTAGGTCCCTAGAGGGATAGATTTCTATGTCCCTAGAGGGATTTCTATGTCCCTAGAGGGATTTCTATGTCCCTAGAGGGATAGATTTCTATGTCCCTAGAGGGATTTCTATGTCCCTAGAGGGATTTCTATGTCCCTAGAGGGATAGATTTCTATGTCCCTAGAGGGATTTCTATGTCCCAAGAGGGATTTCTATGTCCCTAGAGGGATAGATTTCTATGTCCCTAGAGGGATTTCTATGTCCCTAGAGGGATTTCTATGTCGCTAGAGGGATTTCTAGGTCGCTAGAGGGATTTCTATGTCCCAAGAGGGATTTCTATGTCCCTAGAGGGATAGATTTCTATGTCCCTAGAGGGATTTCTATGTCCCTAGAGGGATTTCTATGTCCCAAGAGGGATTTCTATGTCCCTAGAGGGATTTCTATGTCCCTAGAGGGATAGATTTCTATGTCCCTAGAGGGATTTCTATGTCCCAAGAGGGATAGATTTCTATGTCCCTAGAGGGATTTCTATGTCCCTAGAGGGATTTCTATGTCGCTAGAGGGATTTCTAGGTCGCTAGAGGGATTTCTATGTCCCTAGAGGGATTTCTAGGTCTCTAGAGGGATAGATTTCTATGTCCCTAGAGGGATTTCTATGTCCCTAGAGGGATTTCTATGTCCCAAGAGGGATTTCTATGTCCCTAGAGGGATAGATTTCTATGTCCCTAGAGGGATTTCAATGTCCCTAGAGGGATTTCTATGTCCCAAGAGGGATTTCTATGTCCCAAGAGGGATTTCTAGGTCCCTAGAGGGATTTCTATGTCCCTAGAGGGATAGATTTCTATGTCCCTAGAGGGATTTCTATGTCCCTAGAGGGATTTCTATGTCCCAAGAGGGATTTCTATGTCCCTAGAGGGATAGATTTCTATGTCCCTAGAGGGATTTCTATGTCCCTAGAGGGATTTCTATGTCCCAAGAGGGATTTCTATGTCCCTAGAGGGATTTCTATGTCCCTAGATGGATAGATTTCTATGTCCCTAGAGGGATTTCTATGTCCCAAGAGGGATAGATTTCTATGTCCCTAGAGGGATTTCTATGTCCCTAGAGGGATTTCTATGTCCCAAGAGGGATTTCTATGTCCCTAGAGGGATTTCTATGTCCCTAGAGGGATAGATTTCTATGTCCCTAGAGGGATTTCTATGTCCCAAGAGGGATTTCTATGTCCCAAGAGGGATTTCTATGTCCCTAGAGGGATAGATTTCTATGTCCCTAGAGGGATTTCAATGTCCCTAGAGGGATTTCTATGTCCCAAGAGGGATTTCTATGTCCCAAGAGGGATTTCTATGTCCCTAGAGGGATTTCTATGTCCCTAGAGGGATAGATTTCTATGTCCCTAGAGGGATTTCTATGTCCCAAGAGGGATTTCTATGTCCCAAGAGGGATTTCTATGTCCCTAGAGGGATAGATTTCTATGTCCCTAGAGGGATTTCAATGTCCCTAGAGGGATTTCTATGTCCCAAGAGGGATTTCTATGTCCCAAGAGGGATTTCTATGTCCCTAGAGGGATTTCTATGTCCCTAGAGGGATAGATTTCTATGTCCCTAGAGGGATTTCTATGTCCCTAGAGGGATTTCTATGTCCCAAGAGGGATTTCTATGTCCCTAGAGGGATTTCAATGTCCCTAGAGGGATTTCTATGTCCCAAGAGGGATTTCTATGTCCCAAGAGGGATTTCTATGTCCCTAGAGGGATTTCTATGTCCCTAGAGGGATAGATTTCTATGTCCCTAGAGGGATTTCTAGGTCCCTAGAGGGATTTCTAGGTCCCTAGAGGGATTTCTATGTCCCTAGAGGGATAGATTTCTATGTCCCTAGAGGGATTTCTAGGTCCCTAGAGGGATTTCTAGGTCCCTAGAGGGATTTCTATGTCCCTAGAGGGATAGATTTCTATGTCCCTAGAGGGATTTCTATGTCCCTAGAGGGATTTCTATGTCCCAAGAGGGATTTCTATGTCCCTAGAGGGATAGATTTCTATGTCCCTAGAGGGATTTCTATGTCCCTAGAGGGATTTCTAGGTCCCTAGAGAGAGAGATTTCTATGTCCTTAGAGGGATTTCTATGTCCCTAGAGGGATTTCTAGGTCCCTAGAGAGAGAGATTTCTATGTCCTTAGAGGGATTTCTTTGTCGCTAGAGGGATTTCTAGGTCCCTAGAGGGATAGATTTCTATGTCCCTAGAGGGATTTCTATGTCCCTAGAGGGATTTCTATGTCCCTAGAGGGATAGATTTCTATGTCCCTAGAGGGATTTCTATGTCCCTAGAGGGATTTCTATGTCCCTAGAGGGATAGATTTCTATGTCCCTAGAGGGATTTCTATGTCCCAAGAGGGATTTCTATGTCCCTAGAGGGATAGATTTCTTTGTCCCTAGAGGGATTTCTATGTCCCTAGAGGGATTTCTATGTCGCTAGAGGGATTTCTAGGTCGCTAGAGGGATTTCTATGTCCCAAGAGGGATTTCTATGTCCCTAGAGGGATAGATTTCTATGTCCCTAGAGGGATTTCAATGTCCCTAGAGGGATTTCTATGTCCCAAGAGGGATTTCTATGTCCCAAGAGGGATTTCTAGGTCCCTAGAGGGATAGATTTCTATGTCCCTAGAGGGATTTCTATGTCCCTAGAGGGATTTCTATGTCCCAAGAGGGATTTCTATGTCCCTAGAGGGATAGATTTCTATGTCCCTAGAGGGATTTCTATGTCCCTAGAGGGATTTCTATGTCCCAAGAGGGATTTCTATGTCCCTAGAGGGATTTCTATGTCGCTAGAGGGATTTCTAGGTCGCTAGAGGGATTTCTATGTCCCAAGAGGGATTTCTATGTCCCTAGAGGGATAGATTTCTATGTCCCTAGAGGGATTTCTATGTCGCTAGAGGGATTTCTAGGTCGCTAGAGGGATTTCTATGTCCCTAGAGGGATTTCTAGGTCCCTAGAGGGATAGATTTCTATGTCCCTAGAGGGATTTCTATGTCCCAAGAGGGATTTCTATGTCCCAAGAGGGATTTCTATGTCCCTAGAGGGATTTCTATGTCCCAAGAGGGATTTCTAGGTCCCTAGAGGGATTTCTATGTCCCTAGAGGGATAGATTTCTATGTCCCTAGAGGGATTTCTATGTCCCTAGAGGGATTTCTATGTCCCAAGAGGGATTTCTATGTCCCTAGAGGGATAGATTTCTATGTCCCTAGAGGGATTTCTATGTCCCTAGAGGGATTTCTATGTCCCAAGAGGGATTTCTATGTCCCTAGAGGGATTTCTATGTCCCTAGAGGGATAGATTTCTATGTCCCTAGAGGGATTTCTATGTCCCAAGAGGGATAGATTTCTATGTCCCTAGAGGGATTTCTATGTCCCTAGAGGGATTTCTATGTCCCAAGAGGGATTTCTATGTCCCTAGAGGGATTTCTATGTCCCTAGAGGGATAGATTTCTATGTCCCTAGAGGGATTTCTATGTCCCAAGAGGGATTTCTATGTCCCAAGGGGGATTTCTATGTCCCTAGAGGGATAGATTTCTATGTCCCTAGAGGGATTTCAATGTCCCTAGAGGGATTTCTAGGTCCCTAGAGGGATTTCTATGTCCCTAGAGGGATAGATTTCTATGTCCCTAGAGGGATAGATTTCTATGTCCCTAGAGGGATTTCAATGTCCCTAGAGGGATTTCTATGTCCCAAGAGGGATTTCTATGTCCCAAGAGGGATTTCTATGTCCCTAGAGGGATTTCTATGTCCCTAGAGGGATAGATTTCTATGTCCCTAGAGGGATTTCTATGTCCCTAGAGGGATTTCTATGTCCCAAGAGGGATTTCTATGTCCCAAGAGGGATTTCTATGTCCCTAGAGGGATAGATTTCTATGTCCCTAGAGGGATTTCAATGTCCCTAGAGGGATTTCTATGTCCCAAGAGGGATTTCTATGTCCCAAGAGGGATTTCTATGTCCCTAGAGGGATTTCTATGTCCCTAGAGGGATAGATTTCTATGTCCCTAGAGGGATTTCTAGGTCCCTAGAGGGATTTCTAGGTCCCTAGAGGGATTTCTATGTCCCTAGAGGGATAGATTTCTATGTCCCTAGAGGGATTTCTATGTCCCTAGAGGGATTTCTATGTCCCTAGAGGGATTTCTTTGTCGCTAGAGGGATTTCTAGGTCGCTAGAGGGATTTCTCTGTCCCAAGAGGGATTTCTATGTCCCTAGAGGGATAGATTTCTATGTCCCAAGAGGGATTTCTATGTCCCTAGAGGGATTTCTATGTCGCTAGAGGGATTTCTAGGTCGCTAGAGGGATTTCTATGTCCCAAGAGGGATTTCTATGTCCCTAGAGGGATTTCTATGTCCCTAGAGGGATAGATTTCTATGTCCCTAGAGGGATTTCTATGTCCCAAGAGGGATTTCTATGTCCCAAGAGGGATTTCTATGTCCCTAGAGGGATTTCTATGTCCCTAGAGGGATAGATTTCTATGTCCCTAGAGGGATTTCTAGGTCCCTAGAGGGATTTCTAGGTCCCTAGAGGGATTTCTATGTCCCTAGAGGGATAGATTTCTATGTCCCTAGAGGGATTTCTATGTCCCTAGAGGGATTTCTATGTCCCTAGAGGGATTTCTTTGTCGCTAGAGGGATTTCTAGGTCGCTAGAGGGATTTCTCTGTCCCAAGAGGGATTTCTATGTCCCTAGAGGGATAGATTTCTATGTCCCAAGAGGGATTTCTATGTCCCTAGAGGGATTTCTATGTCGCTAGAGGGATTTCTAGGTCGCTAGAGGGATTTCTATGTCCCAAGAGGGATTTCTATGTCCCTAGAGGGATTTCTATGTCCCTAGAGGGATAGATTTCTATGTCCCTAGAGGGATTTCTATGTCCCAAGAGGGATTTCTATGTCCCAAGAGGGATTTCTATGTCCCTAGAGGGATAGATTTCTATGTCCCTAGAGGGATTTCAATGTCCCTAGAGGGATTTCTATGTCCCAAGAGGGATTTCTATGTCCCAAGAGGGATTTCTATGTCCCTAGAGGGATTTCTATGTCCCTAGAGGGATAGATTTCTATGTCCCTAGAGGGATTTCTATGTCCCTAGAGGGATTTCTATGTCCCAAGAGGGATTTCTATGTCCCAAGAGGGATTTCTATGTCCCTAGAGGGATAGATTTCTATGTCCCTAGAGGGATTTCAATGTCCCTAGAGGGATTTCTATGTCCCAAGAGGGATTTCTATGTCCCAAGAGGGATTTCTATGTCCCTAGAGGGATTTCTATGTCCCTAGAGGGATAGATTTCTATGTCCCTAGAGGGATAGATTTCTATGTCCCTAGAGGGATTTCTAGGTCCCTAGAGGGATTTCTAGGTCCCTAGAGGGATTTCTATGTCCCTAGAGGGATAGATTTCTATGTCCCTAGAGGGATTTCTATGTCCCTAGAGGGATTTCTATGTCCCAAGAGGGATTTCTATGTCCCTAGAGGGATTTCTAGGTCCCTAGAGAGAGAGATTTCTATGTCCTTAGAGGGATTTCTATGTCGCTAGAGGGATTTCTAGGTCCCTAGAGGGATTTCTATGTCCCAGAGGGATTTCTAGGTCCCTAGAGGGATTTCTATGTCCCTAGAGGGATAGATTTCTATGTCCCTAGAGGGATTTCTATGTCCCTAGAGGGATTTCTATGTCCCTAGAGGGATAGATTTCTATGTCCCTAGAGGGATTTCAATGTCCCTAGAGGGATTTCTATGTCCCAAGAGGGATTTCTATGTCCCAAGAGGGATTTCTATGTCCCTAGAGGGATTTCTATGTCCCTAGAGGGATAGATTTCTATGTCCCTAGAGGGATAGATTTCTATGTCCCTAGAGGGATTTCTAGGTCCCTAGAGGGATTTCTAGGTCCCTAGAGGGATTTCTATGTCCCTAGAGGGATAGATTTCTATGTCCCTAGAGGGATTTCTATGTCCCTAGAGGGATTTCTATGTCCCAAGAGGGATTTCTATGTCCCTAGAGGGATTTCTAGGTCCCTAGAGAGAGAGATTTCTATGTCCTTAGAGGGATTTCTATGTCGCTAGAGGGATTTCAAGGTCCCTAGAGGGATTTCTATGTCCCAGAGGGATTTCTAGGTCCCTAGAGGGATTTCTATGTCCCTAGAATAATGCAACATATATAAAATATTTAAAATTCAAAAAATTATTTAAAAACTTAACATTCAATCGCATTTCGGTGGAAAATGGGTTGCTATACAGTTCAACATGGATTGAAAAGAGTCTCTATCCCTACATTTCCTATTTTTCTGCAAAATGTTTTTCTCCTGGCAAAAATGAATTGCATCTTCCTCGGTTCTTGCCAAATCCCAAATAAGCATTGTCGTATAACTAAGAAACACCAAACAACAAAATATTGACATTATCTTGTATTATTAACAAAGAACAACTGAGCAACAAACACAACAACGCTCGAACAGACTAGTAAACAAACAATGATGTCTGTCAAAAATGTAAGGTTATCCAAGGTAACTGGTAGAAATGTAACTGTTATCTTGGGTTTTGAGAGGGATATCTGGAGTTTTAGGAGGGATTTCTAGGTCCCTAGAGGGATTTCTATGTCCCTAGAGGGATTTCTATGTCCCTAGAGGGATTTCTAGGTCCCTAGAGGGATTTCTAGGTCCCTAGAGAGATAGATTTCTATGTCCCTAGAGGGATTTCTATGTCCCTAGAGAGATTTCTAGGTCCCTAGAGGGATTTCTATGTCCCTAGAGGGATTTCTAGGTCCCTAGAGGGATTTCTACGTCCCTAGAGGGATTTCTATGTCCCAAGAGGGATTTCTATGTCCCTAGAGGGATAGATTTCTATGTCCCTAGAGGGATTTCTATGTCCCTAGAGGGATTTCTAGGTCCCTAGAGGGATTTCTATGTCCCTAGAGGGATAGATTTCTATGTCCCTAGAGGGATTTCAATGTCCCTAGAGGGATTTCTATGTCCCAAGAGGGATTTCTATGTCCCAAGAGGGATTTCTATGTCCCTAGAGGGATTTCTATGTCCCTAGAGGGATAGATTTCTATGTCCCTAGAGGGATTTCTAGGTCCCTAGAGGGATTTCTAGGTCCCTAGAGGGATTTCTATGTCCCTAGAGGGATAGATTTCTATGTCCCTAGAGGGATTTCTATGTCCCTAGAGGGATTTCTATGTCCCTAGAGGGATTTCTTTGTCGCTAGAGGGATTTCTAGGTCGCTAGAGGGATTTCTCTGTCCCAAGAGGGATTTCTATGTCCCTAGAGGGATAGATTTCTATGTCCCAAGAGGGATTTCTATGTCCCTAGAGGGATTTCTATGTCGCTAGAGGGATTTCTAGGTCGCTAGAGGGATTTCTATGTCCCAAGAGGGATTTCTATGTCCCTAGAGGGATTTCTATGTCCCTAGAGGGATAGATTTCTATGTCCCTAGAGGGATTTCTATGTCCCAAGAGGGATTTCTATGTCCCAAGAGGGATTTCTATGTCCCTAGAGGGATTTCTATGTCCCTAGAGGGATAGATTTCTATGTCCCTAGAGGGATTTCTAGGTCCCTAGAGGGATTTCTAGGTCCCTAGAGGGATTTCTATGTCCCAAGAGGGATTTCTATGTCCCAAGAGGGATTTCTATGTCCCTAGAGGGATAGATTTCTATGTCCCTAGAGGGATTTCAATGTCCCTAGAGGGATTTCTATGTCCCAAGAGGGATTTCTATGTCCCAAGAGGGATTTCTATGTCCCTAGAGGGATTTCTATGTCCCTAGAGGGATAGATTTCTATGTCCCTAGAGGGATAGATTTCTATGTCCCTAGAGGGATTTCTAGGTCCCTAGAGGGATTTCTAGGTCCCTAGAGGGATTTCTATGTCCCTAGAGGGATAGATTTCTATGTCCCTAGAGGGATTTCTATGTCCCTAGAGGGATTTCTATGTCCCAAGAGGGATTTCTATGTCCCTAGAGGGATTTCTAGGTCCCTAGAGAGAGAGATTTCTATGTCCTTAGAGGGATTTCTATGTCGCTAGAGGGATTTCTAGGTCCCTAGAGGGATTTCTATGTCCCAGAGGGATTTCTAGGTCCCTAGAGGGATTTCTATGTCCCTAGAGGGATAGATTTCTATGTCCCTAGAGGGATTTCTATGTCCCTAGAGGGATTTCTATGTCCCTAGAGGGATAGATTTCTATGTCCCTAGAGGGATTTCAATGTCCCTAGAGGGATTTCTATGTCCCAAGAGGGATTTCTATGTCCCAAGAGGGATTTCTATGTCCCTAGAGGGATTTCTATGTCCCTAGAGGGATAGATTTCTATGTCCCTAGAGGGATAGATTTCTATGTCCCTAGAGGGATTTCTAGGTCCCTAGAGGGATTTCTAGGTCCCTAGAGGGATTTCTATGTCCCTAGAGGGATAGATTTCTATGTCCCTAGAGGGATTTCTATGTCCCTAGAGGGATTTCTATGTCCCAAGAGGGATTTCTATGTCCCTAGAGGGATTTCTAGGTCCCTAGAGAGAGAGATTTCTATGTCCTTAGAGGGATTTCTATGTCGCTAGAGGGATTTCAAGGTCCCTAGAGGGATTTCTATGTCCCAGAGGGATTTCTAGGTCCCTAGAGGGATTTCTATGTCCCTAGAGGGATAGATTTCTATGTCCCTAGAGGGATTTCTATGTCCCTAGAGGGATTTCTATGTCCCTAGAGGGATAGATTTCTATGTCCCTAGAGGGATTTCTATGTCCCTAGAGGGATTTCTATGTTCCTAGAGGGATTTCTAGGTCCCAAGAGGGATTTCTATGTCCCTAGAGGGATATATTTCTATGTTTCTAGAGGGATTTCTATGTCCCTAGAGACGGTTACCTTGGATAACCTTTCAAAATAGGAATGTAATAATATTGGAAATAAATAAATCGAAGTAATAACAATATAATTAAATATATAACATGTTATAAAATAATGTTGTATATAATGTAAATAAATATAATAACGAGATCAATAAATAGAGTAATAATAATGGAAATACATAAATCGAAGTAATAACAATATAATTGAATATATAACATATTATAAAATAATTTGGTATATAATGTAAATAAATAAAATAATGAGATCAATAAATACTCCAATATATAAACGATTTAAAATTAAAATAATTATCTAAAACTAGTATAAAGTATAATAAATAAATAATAAGTATATTTAATCATAAATAATAAGTGTAGGATGTAAAATAATGCAACATATATAAAATATTTAAAATTCAAAAAATTATTTAAAAACTTAACATTCAATCGCATTTCGGTGGAAAATGGGTTGCTATACAGTTCAACATGGATTGAAAAGAGTCTCTATCCCTACATTTCCTATTTTTCTGCAAAATGTTTTTCTCCTGGCAAAAATGAATTGCATCTTCCTCGGTTCTTGCCAAATCCCAAATAAGCATTGTCGTATAACTAAGAAACACCAAACAACAAAATATTGACATTATCTTGTATTATTAACAAAGAACAACTGAGCAACAAACACAACAACGCTCGAACAGACTAGTAAACAAACAATGATGTCTGTCAAAAATGTAAGGTTATCCAAGGTAACTGGTAGAAATGTAACTGTTATCTTGGGTTTTGAGAGGGATATCTTGAGTTTTAGGAGGGATTTCTAGGTCCCTAGAGGGATTTCTATGTCCCTAGAGGGATTTCTATGTCCCTAGAGGGATTTCTAGGTCCCTAGAGGGATTTCTAGGTCCCTAGAGAGATAGATTTCTATGTCCCTAGAGGGATTTCTATGTCCCTAGAGAGATTTCTAGGTCCCTAGAGGGATTTCTATGTCCCTAGAGGGATTTCTAGGTCCCTAGAGGGATTTCTACGTCCCTAGAGGGATTTCTATGTCCCAAGAGGGATTTCTATGTCCCTAGAGGGATAGATTTCTATGTCCCTAGAGGGATTTCTATGTCCCTAGAGGGATTTCTAGGTCCCTAGAGGGATTTCTATGTCCCTAGAGGGATAGATTTCTATGTCCCTAGAGGGATTTCAATGTCCCTAGAGGGATTTCTATGTCCCAAGAGGGATTTCTATGTCCCAAGAGGGATTTCTATGTCCCTAGAGGGATTTCTATGTCCCTAGAGGGATAGATTTCTATGTCCCTAGAGGGATTTCTATGTCCCTAGAGGGATTTCTATGTCCCAAGAGGGATTTCTATGTCCCAAGATGGATTTCTATGTCCCTAGAGGGATAGATTTCTATGTCCCTAGAGGGATTTCAATGTCCCTAGAGGGATTTCTATGTCCCAAGAGGGATTTCTATGTCCCAAGAGGGATTTCTATGTCCCTAGAGGGATTTCTATGTCCCTAGAGGGATAGATTTCTATGTCCCTAGAGGGATTTCTATGTCCCTAGAGGGATTTCTATGTCCCAAGAGGGATTTCTATGTCCCAAGAGGGATTTCTATGTCCCTAGAGGGATAGATTTCTATGTCCCTAGAGGGATTTCAATGTCCCTAGAGGGATTTCTATGTCCCAAGAGGGATTTCTATGTCCCAAGAGGGATTTCTATGTCCCTAGAGGGATTTCTATGTCCCTAGAGGGATAGATTTCTATGTCCCTAGAGGGATTTCTAGGTCCCTAGAGGGATTTCTAGGTCCCTAGAGGGATTTCTATGTCCCTAGAGGGATAGATTTCTATGTCCCTAGAGGGATTTCTATGTCCCTAGAGGGATTTCTATGTCCCAAGAGGGATTTCTATGTCCCTAGAGGGATAGATTTCTATGTCCCTAGAGGGATTTCTATGTCCCTAGAGGGATTTCTAGGTCCCTAGAGAGAGAGATTTCTATGTCCTTAGAGGGATTTCTATGTCGCTAGAGGGATTTCTAGGTCCCTAGAGGGATTTCTATGTCCCAGAGGGATTTCTAGGTCCCTAGAGGGATTTCTATGTCCCTAGAGGGATAGATTTCTATGTCCCTAGAGGGATTTCTATGTCCCTAGAGGGATTTCTATGTCCCTAGAGGGATAGATTTCTATGTCCCTAGAGGGATTTCTATGTCCCTAGAGGGATTTCTATGTCCCAAGAGGGATTTCTATGTCCCTAGAGGGATAGATTTCTATGTCCCTAGAGGGATTTCTATGTCCCTAGAGGGATTTCTATGTCCCTAGAGGGATTTCTATGTCGCTAGAGGGATTTCTAGGTCGCTAGAGGGATTTCTATGTCCCAAGAGGGATTTCTATGTCCCTAGAGGGATAGATTTCTATGTCCCTAGAAGATTTCAATGTCCCTAGAGGGATTTCTATGTCCCAAGAGGGATTTCTATGTCCCAAGAGGGATTTCTAGGTCCCTAGAGGGATAGATTTCTATGTCCCTAGAGGGATTTCTATGTCCCTAGAGGGATTTCTATGTCCCAAGAGGGATTTCTATGTCCCTAGAGGGATAGATTTCTATGTCCCTAGAGGGATTTCTATGTCCCTAGAGGGATTTCTATGTCCCAAGAGGGATTTCTATGTCCCTAGAGGGATTTCTATGTCGCTAGAGGGATTTCTAGGTCGCTAGAGGGATTTCTATGTCCCAAGAGGGATTTCTATGTCCCTAGAGGGATAGATTTCTATGTCCCTAGAGGGATTTCTATGTCCCAAGAGGGATTTCTATGTCCCTAGAGGGATAGATTTCTATGTCCCTAGAGGGATTTCTATGTCCCTAGAGGGATTTCTATGTCCCAAGAGGGATTTCTATGTCCCTAGAGGGATTTCTATGTCCCTAGAGGGATAGATTTCTATGTCCCTAGAGGGATTTCTATGTCCCAAGAGGGATAGATTTCTATGTCCCTAGAGGGATTTCTATGTCCCTAGAGGGATTTCTATGTCCCAAGAGGGATTTCTATGTCCCTAGAGGGATTTCTATGTCCCTAGAGGGATAGATTTCTATGTCCCTAGAGGGATTTCTATGTCCCAAGAGGGATTTCTATGTCCCAAGAGGGATTTCTATGTCCCTAGAGGGATAGATTTCTATGTCCCTAGAGGGATTTCAATGTCCCTAGAGGGATAGATTTCTATGTCCCTAGAGGGATTTCTATGTCCCAAGAGGGATTTCTATGTCCCAAGAGGGATTTCTATGTCCCTAGAGGGATTTCTATGTCCCTAGAGGGATAGATTTCTATGTCCCTAGAGGGATTTCTAGGTCCCTAGAGGGATTTCTAGGTCCCTAGAGGGATTTCTATGTCCCTAGAGGGATAGATTTCTATGTCCCTAGAGGGATTTCTATGTCCCTAGAGGGATTTCTATGTCCCTAGAGGGATTTCTATGTCGCTAGAGGGATTTCTAGGTCGCTAGAGGGATTTCTCTGTCCCAAGAGGGATTTCTATGTCCCTAGAGGGATAGATTTCTATGTCCCAAGAGGGATTTCTATGTCCCTAGAGGGATTTCTATGTCGCTAGAGGGATTTCTAGGTCGCTAGAGGGATTTCTATGTCCCAAGAGGGATTTCTATGTCCCTAGAGGGATTTCTATGTCCCTAGAGGGATAGATTTCTATGTCCCTAGAGGGATTTCTATGTCCCAAGAGGGATTTCTATGTCCCAAGAGGGATTTCTATGTCCCTAGAGGGATAGATTTCTATGTCCCTAGAGGGATTTCAATGTCCCTAGAGGGATTTCTATGTCCCAAGAGGGATTTCTATGTCCCAAGAGGGATTTCTATGTCCCAAGAGGGATTTCTATGTCCCTAGAGGGATAGATTTCTATGTCCCTAGAGGGATTTCTATGTCCCTAGAGGGATTTCTATGTCCCAAGAGGGATTTCTATGTCCCTAGAGGGATTTCTATGTCGCTAGAGGGATTTCTAGGTCGCTAGAGGGATTTCTATGTCCCAAGAGGGATTTCTATGTCCCTAGAGGGATAGATTTCTATGTCCCTAGAGGGATTTCTATGTCGCTAGAGGGATTTCTAGGTCGCTAGAGGGATTTCTAGCTCCCTAGAGGGATTTCTAGGTCCCTAGAGGGATAGATTTCTATGTCCCTAGAGGGATTTCTATGTCCCAAGAGGGATTTCTATGTCCCAAGAGGGATTTCTATGTCCCTAGAGGGATTTCTATGTCCCTAGAGGGATAGATTTCTATGTCCCTAGAGGGATTTCTAGGTCCCTAGAGGGATTTCTAGGTCCCTAGAGGGATTTCTATGTCCCTAGAGGGATAGATTTCTATGTCCCTAGAGGGATTTCTATGTCCCTAGAGGGATTTCTATGTCCCAAGAGGGATTTCTATGTCCCTAGAGGGATAGATTTCTATGTCCCTAGAGGGATTTCTATGTCCCTAGAGGGATTTCTAGGTCCCTAGAGAGAGAGATTTCTATGTCCTTAGAGGGATTTCTATGTCGCTAGAGGGATTTCTAGGTCCCTAGAGGGATTTCTATGTCCCAGAGGGATTTCTAGGTCCCTAGAGGGATTTCTATGTCCCTAGAGGGATAGATTTCTATGTCCCTAGAGGGATTTCTATGTCCCTAGAGGGATTTCTATGTCCCTAGAGGGATAGATTTCTATGTCCCTAGAGGGATTTCTATGTCCCTAGAGGGATTTCTATGTCCCAAGAGGGATTTCTATGTCCCTAGAGGGATAGATTTCTATGTCCCTAGAGGGATTTCTATGTCCCTAGAGGGATTTCTATGTCGCTAGAGGGATTTCTAGGTCGCTAGAGGGATTTCTATGTCCCAAGAGGGATTTCTATGTCCCTAGAGGGATTGATTTCTATGTCCCTAGAGGGATTTCAATGTCCCTAGAGGGATTTCTATGTCCCAAGAGGGATTTCTATGTCCCAAGAGGGATTTCTAGGTCCCTAGAGGGATAGATTTCTATGTCCCTAGAGGGATTTCTATGTCCCTAGAGGGATTTCTATGTCCCAAGAGGGATTTCTATGTCCCTAGAGGGATAGATTTCTATGTCCCTAGAGGGATTTCTATGTCCCTAGAGGGATTTCTATGTCCCAAGAGGGATTTCTATGTCCCTAGAGGGATTTCTATGTCGCTAGAGGGATTTCTAGGTCGCTAGAGGGATTTCTATGTCCCAAGAGGGATTTCTATGTCCCTAGAGGGATAGATTTCTATGTCCCTAGAGGGATTTCTATGTCGCTAGAGGGATTTCTAGGTCGCTAGAGGGATTTCTATGTCCCTAGAGGGATTTCTAGGTCCCTAGAGGGATAGATTTCTATGTCCCTAGAGGGATTTCTATGTCCCAAGAGGGATTTCTATGTCCCAAGAGGGATTTCTATGTCCCTAGAGGGATTTCTATGTCCCAAGAGGGATTTCTAGGTCCCTAGAGGGATTTCTATGTCCCTAGAGGGATAGATTTCTATGTCCCTAGAGGGATTTCTATGTCCCTAGAGGGATTTCTATGTCCCAAGAGGGATTTCTATGTCCCTAGAGGGATAGATTTCTATGTCCCTAGAGGGATTTCTATGTCCCAAGAGGGATTTCTATGTCCCTAGAGGGATTTCTATGTCCCTAGAGGGATAGATTTCTATGTCCCTAGAGGGATTTCTATGTCCCAAGAGGGATAGATTTCTATGTCCCTAGAGGGATTTCTATGTCCCTAGAGGGATTTCTATGTCCCAAGAGGGATTTCTATGTCCCTAGAGGGATTTCTATGTCCCTAGAGGGATAGATTTCTATGTCCCTAGAGGGATTTCTATGTCCCAAGAGGGATTTCTATGTCCCAAGAGGGATTTCTATGTCCCTAGAGGGATAGATTTCTATGTCCCTAGAGGGATTTCAATGTCCCTAGAGGGATTTCTATGTCCCTAGAGGGATTTCTAGGTCCCTAGAGGGATTTCTATGTCCCTAGAGGGATAGATTTCTATGTCCCTAGAGGGATTTCTATGTCCCAAGAGGGATTTCTATGTCCCAAGAGGGATTTCTATGTCCCTAGAGGGATTTCTATGTCCCTAGAGGGATAGATTTCTATGTCCATAGAGGGATTTCTAGGTCCCTAGAGGGATTTCTAGGTCCCTAGAGGGATTTCTATGTCCCTAGAGGGATAGATTTCTATGTCCCTAGAGGGATTTCTATGTCCCTAGAGGGATTTCTATGTCCCTAGAGGGATTTCTATGTCGCTAGAGGGATTTCTAGGTCGCTAGAGGGATTTCTCTGTCCCAAGAGGGATTTCTATGTCCCTAGAGGGATAGATTTCTATGTCCCAAGAGGGATTTCTATGTCCCTAGAGGGATTTCTATGTCGCTAGAGGGATTTCTAGGTCGCTAGAGGGATTTCTATGTCCCAAGAGGGATTTCTATGTCCCTAGAGGGATTTCTATGTCCCTAGAGGGATAGATTTCTATGTCCCTAGAGGGATTTCTATGTCCCAAGAGGGATTTCTATGTCCCAAGAGGGATTTCTATGTCCCTAGAGGGATAGATTTCTATGTCCCTAGAGGGATTTCAATGTCCCTAGAGGGATTTCTATGTCCCAAGAGGGATTTCTATGTCCCAAGAGGGATTTCTATGTCCCTAGAGGGATTTCTATGTCCCTAGAGGGATAGATTTCTATGTCCCTAGAGGGATTTCTATGTCCCTAGAGGGATTTCTATGTCCCAAGAGGGATTTCTATGTCCCAAGAGGGATTTCTATGTCCCTAGAGGGATAGATTTCTATGTCCCTAGAGGGATTTCAATGTCCCTAGAGGGATTTCTATGTCCCAAGAGGGATTTCTATGTCCCAAGAGGGATTTCTATGTCCCTAGAGGGATTTCTATGTCCCTAGAGGGATAGATTTCTATGTCCCTAGAGGGATAGATTTCTATGTCCCTAGAGGGATTTCTAGGTCCCTAGAGGGATTTCTAGGTCCCTAGAGGGATTTCTATGTCCCTAGAGGGATAGATTTCTATGTCCCTAGAGGGATTTCTATGTCCCTAGAGGGATTTCTATGTCCCAAGAGGGATTTCTATGTCCCTAGAGGGATAGATTTCTATGTCCCTAGAGGGATTTCTATGTCCCTAGAGGGATTTCTAGGTCCCTAGAGAGAGAGATTTCTATGTCCTTAGAGGGATTTCTATGTCGCTAGAGGGATTTCTAGGTCCCTAGAGGGATTTCTATGTCCCAGAGGGATTTCTAGGTCCCTAGAGGGATTTCTATGTCCCTAGAGGGATAGATTTCTATGTCCCTAGAGGGATTTCAATGTCCCTAGAGGGATTTCTATGTCCCAAGAGGGATTTCTATGTCCCAAGAGGGATTTCTATGTCCCAAGAGGGATTTCTATGTCCCTAGAGGGATAGATTTCTATGTCCCTAGAGGGATTTCTATGTCCCTAGAGGGATTTCTATGTCCCAAGAGGGATTTCTATGTCCCTAGAGGGATTTCTATGTCGCTAGAGGGATTTCTAGGTCGCTAGAGGGATTTCTATGTCCCAAGAGGGATTTCTATGTCCCTAGAGGGATAGATTTCTATGTCCCTAGAGGGATTTCTATGTCGCTAGAGGGATTTCTAGGTCGCTAGAGGGATTTCTAGCTCCCTAGAGGGATTTCTAGGTCCCTAGAGGGATAGATTTCTATGTCCCTAGAGGGATTTCTATGTCCCAAGAGGGATTTCTATGTCCCTAGAGGGATTTCTATGTCCCTAGAGGGATAGATTTCTATGTCCCTAGAGGGATTTCTAGGTCCCTAGAGGGATTTCTAGGTCCCTAGAGGGATTTCTATGTCCCTAGAGGGATAGATTTCTATGTCCCTAGAGGGATTTCTATGTCCCTAGAGGGATTTCTATGTCCCAAGAGGGATTTCTATGTCCCTAGAGGGATAGATTTCTATGTCCCTAGAGGGATTTCTATGTCCCTAGAGGGATTTCTAGGTCCCTAGAGAGAGAGATTTCTATGTCCTTAGAGGGATTTCTATGTCGCTAGAGGGATTTCTAGGTCCCTAGAGGGATTTCTATGTCCCAGAGGGATTTCTAGGTCCCTAGAGGGATTTCTATGTCCCTAGAGGGATAGATTTCTATGTCCCTAGAGGGATTTCTATGTCCCTAGAGGGATTTCTATGTCCCTAGAGGGATAGATTTCTATGTCCCTAGAGGGATTTCTATGTCCCTAGAGGGATTTCTATGTCCCAAGAGGGATTTCTATGTCCCTAGAGGGATAGATTTCTATGTCCCTAGAGGGATTTCTATGTCCCTAGAGGGATTTCTATGTCGCTAGAGGGATTTCTAGGTCGCTAGAGGGATTTCTATGTCCCAAGAGGGATTTCTATGTCCCTAGAGGGATTGATTTCTATGTCCCTAGAGGGATTTCAATGTCCCTAGAGGGATTTCTATGTCCCAAGAGGGATTTCTATGTCCCAAGAGGGATTTCTAGGTCCCTAGAGGGATAGATTTCTATGTCCCAAGAGGGATTTCTATGTCCCTAGAGGGATTTCTATGTCCCAAGAGGGATTTCTATGTCCCTAGAGGGATAGATTTCTATGTCCCTAGAGGGATTTCTATGTCCCTAGAGGGATTTCTATGTCCCAAGAGGGATTTCTATGTCCCTAGAGGGATTTCTATGTCGCTAGAGGGATTTCTAGGTCGCTAGAGGGATTTCTATGTCCCAAGAGGGATTTCTATGTCCCTAGAGGGATAGATTTCTATGTCCCTAGAGGGATTTCTATGTCGCTAGAGGGATTTCTAGGTCGCTAGAGGGATTTCTATGTCCCTAGAGGGATTTCTAGGTCCCTAGAGGGATAGATTTCTATGTCCCTAGAGGGATTTCTATGTCCCAAGAGGGATTTCTATGTCCCAAGAGGGATTTCTATGTCCCTAGAGGGATTTCTATGTCCCAAGAGGGATTTCTAGGTCCCTAGAGGGATTTCTATGTCCCTAGAGGGATAGATTTCTATGTCCCTAGAGGGATTTCTATGTCCCTAGAGGGATTTCTATGTCCCAAGAGGGATTTCTATGTCCCTAGAGGGATAGATTTCTATGTCCCTAGAGGGATTTCTATGTCCCTAGAGGGATTTCTATGTCCCAAGAGGGATTTCTATGTCCCTAGAGGGATTTCTATGTCCCTAGAGGGATAGATTTCTATGTCCCTAGAGGGATTTCTATGTCCCAAGAGGGATAGATTTCTATGTCCCTAGAGGGATTTCTATGTCCCTAGAGGGATTTCTATGTCCCTAGAGGGATTTCTATGTCGCTAGAGGGATTTCTAGGTCGCTAGAGGGATTTCTCTGTCCCAAGAGGGATTTCTATGTCCCTAGAGGGATAGATTTCTATGTCCCAAGAGGGATTTCTATGTCCCTAGAGGGATTTCTATGTCGCTAGAGGGATTTCTAGGTCGCTAGAGGGATTTCTATGTCCCAAGAGGGATTTCTATGTCCCTAGAGGGATTTCTATGTCCCTAGAGGGATAGATTTCTATGTCCCTAGAGGGATTTCTATGTCCCAAGAGGGATTTCTATGTCCCAAGAGGGATTTCTATGTCCCTAGAGGGATAGATTTCTATGTCCCTAGAGGGATTTCAATGTCCCTAGAGGGATTTCTATGTCCCAAGAGGGATTTCTATGTCCCAAGAGGGATTTCTATGTCCCTAGAGGGATTTCTATGTCCCTAGAGGGATAGATTTCTATGTCCCTAGAGGGATTTCTATGTCCCTAGAGGGATTTCTATGTCCCAAGAGGGATTTCTATGTCCCAAGAGGGATTTCTATGTCCCTAGAGGGATAGATTTCTATGTCCCTAGAGGGATTTCAATGTCCCTAGAGGGATTTCTATGTCCCAAGAGGGATTTCTATGTCCCAAGAGGGATTTCTATGTCCCTAGAGGGATTTCTATGTCCCTAGAGGGATAGATTTCTATGTCCCTAGAGGGATAGATTTCTATGTCCCTAGAGGGATTTCTAGGTCCCTAGAGGGATTTCTAGGTCCCTAGAGGGATTTCTATGTCCCTAGAGGGATAGATTTCTATGTCCCTAGAGGGATTTCTATGTCCCTAGAGGGATTTCTATGTCCCAAGAGGGATTTCTATGTCCCTAGAGGGATAGATTTCTATGTCCCTAGAGGGATTTCTATGTCCCTAGAGGGATTTCTAGGTCCCTAGAGAGAGAGATTTCTATGTCCTTAGAGGGATTTCTATGTCGCTAGAGGGATTTCTAGGTCCCTAGAGGGATTTCTATGTCCCAGAGGGATTTCTAGGTCCCTAGAGGGATTTCTATGTCCCTAGAGGGATAGATTTCTATGTCCCTAGAGGGATTTCTATGTCCCTAGAGGGATTTCTATGTCCCTAGAGGGATAGATTTCTATGTCCCTAGAGGGATTTCTATGTCCCTAGAGGGATTTCTATGTCCCTAGAGGGATTTCTAGGTCCCAAGAGGGATTTCTATGTCCCTAGAGGGATATATTTCTATGTTTCTAGAGGGATTTCTATGTCCCTAGAGACGGTTACCTTGGATAACCTTTCAAAATAGGAATGTAATAATATTGGAAATAAATAAATCGAAATAATAACAATATAATTAAATATATAACATGTTATAAAATAATGTTGTATATAATGTAAATAAATATAATAACGAGATCAATAAATAGAGTAATAATAATGGAAATACATAAATCGAAGTAATAACAATATAATTGAATATATAACATATTATAAAATAATTTGGTATATAATGTAAATAAATAAAATAATGAGATCAATAAATACTCCAATATATAAACGATTTAAAATTAAAATAATTATCTAAAACTAGTATAAAGTATAATAAATAAATAATAAGTATATTTAATCATAAATAATAAGTGTAGGATGTAAAATAATGCAACATATATAAAGTATTTAAAATTCAAAAAATTATTTAAAAACTTAACATTCAATCGCATTTCGGTGGAAAATGGGTTGCTATACAGTTCATCATGGATTGAAAAGAGTCTCTATCCCTACATTTCCTATTTTTCTGCAAAATGTTTTTCTCCTGGCAAAAATGAATTGCATCTTCCTCGGTTCTTGCCAAATCCCAAATAAGCATTGTCGTATAACTAAGAAACACCAAACAACAAAATATCGACATTATCTTGTATTATTAACAAAGAACAACTGAGCAACAAACACAACAACGCTCGAACAGACTAGTAAACAAACAATGATGTCTGTCAAAAATGTAAGGTTATCCAAGGTAACTGGTAGAAATGTAACTGTTATCTTGGGTTTTGAGAGGGATATCTGGAGTTTTAGGAGGGATTTCTAGGTCCCTAGAGGGATAGATTTCTATGTCCCTAGAGGGATTTCTAGGTCCCTAGAGGGATTTCTATGTCCCTAGAGGGATAGATTTCTATGTCCCTAGAGGGATTTCTATGTCCCTAGAGGGATTTCTATGTCCCAAGAGGGATTTCTATGTCCCTAGAGGGATAGATTTCTATGTCCCTAGAGGGATTTCTATGTCCCTAGAGGGATTTCTAGGTCCCTAGATAGAGAGATTTCTATGTCCTTAGAGGGATTTCTATGTCGCTAGAGGGATTTCTAGGTCCCTAGAGGGATTTCTATGTCCCAGAGGGATTTCTAGGTCCCTAGAGGGATTTCTATGTCCCTAGAGGGATAGATTTCTATGTCCCTAGAGGGATTTCTATGTCCCTAGAGGGATAGATTTCTATGTCCCTAGAGGGATTTCTATGTCCCTAGAGGGATTTCTATGTCCCTAGAGGGATTTCTAGGTCCCAAGAGGGATTTCTATGTCCCTAGAGGGATATATTTCTATGTTTCTAGAGGGATTTCTATGTCCCTAGAGACGGTTACCTTGGATAACCTTTCAAAATAGGAATGTAATAATATTGGAAATAAATAAATCGAAATAATAACAATATAATTAAATATATAACATGTTATAAAATAATGTTGTATATAATGTAAATAAATATAATAACGAGATCAATAAATAGAGTAATAATAATGGAAATACATAAATCGAAGTAATAACAATATAATTGAATATATAACATATTATAAAATAATTTGGTATATAATGTAAATAAATAAAATAATGAGATCAATAAATACTCCAATATATAAACGATTTAAAATTAAAATAATTATCTAAAACTAGTATAAAGTATAATAAATAAATAATAAGTATATTTAATCATAAATAATAAGTGTAGGATGTAAAATAATGCAACATATATAAAGTATTTAAAATTCAAAAAATTATTTAAAAACTTAACATTCAATCGCATTTCGGTGGAAAATGGGTTGCTATACAGTTCATCATGGATTGAAAAGAGTCTCTATCCCTACATTTCCTATTTTTCTGCAAAATGTTTTTCTCCTGGCAAAAATGAATTGCATCTTCCTCGGTTCTTGCCAAATCCCAAATAAGCATTGTCGTATAACTAAGAAACACCAAACAACAAAATATCGACATTATCTTGTATTATTAACAAAGAACAACTGAGCAACAAACACAACAACGCTCGAACAGACTAGTAAACAAACAATGATGTCTGTCAAAAATGTAAGGTTATCCAAGGTAACTGGTAGAAATGTAACTGTTATCTTGGGTTTTGAGAGGGATATCTGGAGTTTTAGGAGGGATTTCTAGGTCCCTAGAGGGATTTCTATGTCCCTAGAGGGATTTCTATGTCCCTAGAGGGATTTCTAGGTCCCTAGAGGGATTTCTAGGTCCCTAGAGAGATAGATTTCAATGTCCCTAGAGGGATTTCTATGTCCCTAGAGAGATTTCTAGGTCCCTAGAGGGATTTCTATGTCCCTAGAGGGATTTCTAGGTCCCTAGAGGGATTTCTACGTCCCTAGAGGGATTTCTATGTCCCAAGAGGGATTTCTATGTCCCTAGAGGGATAGATTTCTATGTCCCTAGAGGGATTTCTATGTCCCTAGAGGGATTTCTAGGTCCCTAGAGGGATTTCTATGTCCCTAGAGGGATAGATTTCTATGTCCCTAGAGGGATTTCTATGTCCCTAGAGGGATTTCTATGTCCCTAGAGGGATAGATTTCTATGTCCCTAGAGGGATTTCTATGTCCCTAGAGGGATTTCTATGTCCCAAGAGGGATTTCTATGTCCCAAGAGGGATTTCTATGTCCCTAGAGGGATAGATTTCTATGTCCCTAGAGGGATTTCAATGTCCCTAGAGGGATTTCTATGTCCCAAGAGGGATTTCTATGTCCCAAGAGGGATTTCTATGTCCCTAGAGGGATTTCTATGTCCCTAGAGGGATTTCTATGTCCCTAGAGGGATAGATTTCTATGTCCCTAGAGGGATTTCTAGGTCCCTAGAGGGATTTCTAGGTCCCTAGAGGGATTTCTATGTCCCTAGAGGGATAGATTTCTATGTCCCTAGAGGGATTTCTATGTCCCTAGAGGGATTTCTATGTCCCTAGAGGGATTTCTATGTCGCTAGAGGGATTTCTAGGTCGCTAGAGGGATTTCTATGTCCCAAGAGGGATTTCTATGTCCCTAGAGGGATAGATTTCTATGTCCCTAGAGGGATTTCTATGTCCCTAGAGGGATTTCTATGTCGCTAGAGGGATTTCTAGGTCGCTAGAGGGATTTCTATGTCCCAAGAGGGATTTCTATGTCCCTAGAGGGATAGATTTCTATGTCCCTAGAGGGATTTCTTTGTCGCTAGAGGGATTTCTAGGTCGCTAGAGGGATTTCTAGGTCCCTAGAGGGATAGATTTCTATGTCCCTAGAGGGATTTCTATGTCCCTAGAGGGATTTCTATGTCCCTAGAGGGATTTCTATGTCCCAAGAGGGATTTCTATGTCCCTAGAGGGATTTCTATGTCCCAAGAGGGATTTCTATGTCCCTAGAGGGATTTCTATGTCCCTAGAGGGATAGATTTCTATGTCCCTAGAGGGATTTCTATGTCCCAAGAGGGATTTCTATGTCCCAAGAGGGATTTCTATGTCCCTAGAGGGATAGATTTCTATGTCCCTAGAGGGATTTCAATGTCCCTAGTGGGATTTCTTTGTCCCAAGAGGGATTTCTATGTCCCAAGAGGGATTTCTATGTCCCTAGAGGGATTTCTATGTCCCTAGAGGGATAGATTTCTATGTCCCTAGAGGGATTTCTATGTCCCTAGAGGGATTTCTATGTCCCAAGAGGGATTTCTATGTCCCAAGAGGGATTTCTATGTCCCTAGAGGGATAGATTTCTATGTCCCTAGAGGGATTTCAATGTCCCTAGAGGGATTTCTATGTCCCAAGAGGGATTTCTATGTCCCAAGAGGGATTTCTATGTCCCTAGAGGGATTTCTATGTCCCTAGAGGGATAGATTTCTATGTCCCAAGAGGGATTTCTATGTCCCAAGAGGGATTTCTATGTCCCTAGAGGGATTTCTATGTCCCTAGAGGGATAGATTTCTATGTCCCTAGAGGGATTTCTATGTCCCTAGAGGGATTTCTATGTCCCAAGAGGGATTTCTATGTCCCAAGAGGGATTTCTATGTCCCTAGAGGGATTTCTATGTCCCTAGAGGGATAGATTTCTATGTCCCAAGAGGGATTTCTATGTCCCAAGAGGGATTTCTATGTCCCTAGAGGGATTTCTATGTCCCTAGAGGGATAGATTTCTATGTCCCTAGAGGGATTTCTATGTCCCTAGAGGGATTTCTATGTCCCAAGAGGGATTTCTATGTCCCAAGAGGGATTTCTATGTCCCTAGAGGGATAGATTTCTATGTCCCTAAAGGGATTTCAATGTCCCTAGAGGGATTTCTATGTCCCAAGAGGGATTTCTATGTCCCAAGAGGGATTTCTATGTCCCTGGAGGGATTTCTATGTCCCTAGAGGGATAGATTTCTATGTCCCTAGAGGGATTTCTAGGTCCCTAGAGGGATTTCTAGGTCCCTAGAGGGATTTCTATGTCCCTAGAGGGATAGATTTCTATGTCCCTAGAGGGATTTCTATGTCCCTAGAGGGATTTCTATGTCCCAAGAGGGATTTCTATGTCCCTAGAGGGATAGATTTCTATGTCCCTAGAGGGATTTCTATGTCCCTAGAGAGAGAGATTTCTATGTCCTTAGAGGGATTTCTATGTCGCTAGAGGGATTTCTAGGTCCCTAGAGGGATTTCTATGTCCCAGAGGGATTTCTAGGTCCCTAGAGGGATTTCTATGTCCCTAGAGGGATAGATTTCTATGTCCCTAGAGGGATTTCTATGTCCCTAGAGGGATTTCTATGTCCCTAGAGGGATAGATTTCTATGTCCCTAGAGGGATTTCTATGTCCCTAGAGGGATTTCTATGTCCCAAGAGGGATTTCTATGTCCCTAGAGGGATAGATTTCTATGTCCCTAGAGGGATTTCTATGTCCCTAGAGGGATTTCTATGTCGCTAGAGGGATTTCTAGGTCGCTAGAGGGATTTCTATGTCCCAAGAGGGATTTCTATGTCCCTAGAGGGATAGATTTCTATGTCCCTAGAGGGATTTCAATGTCCCTAGAGGGATTTCTATGTCCCAAGAGGGATTTCTATGTCCCTAGAGGGATAGATTTCTATGTCGCTAGAGGGATTTCTAGGTCGCTAGAGGGATTTCTATGTCCCTAGAGGGATTTCTAGGTCCCTAGAGGGATAGATTTCCATGTCCCTAGAGGGATTTCTATGTCCCAAGAGGGATTTCTATGTCCCAAGAGGGATTTCTATGTCCCTAGAGGGATTTCTATGTCCCAAGAGGGATTTCTAGGTCCCTAGAGGGATTTCTATGTCCCTAGAGGGATAGATTTCTATGTCCCTAGAGGGATTTCTATGTCCCTAGAGGGATTTCTATGTCCCAAGAGGGATTTCTATGTCCCTAGAGGGATAGATTTCTATGTCCCTAGAGGGATTTCTATGTCCCTAGAGGGATTTCTATGTCGCTAGAGGGATTTCTAGGTCGCTAGAGGGATTTCTATGTCCCAAGAGGGATTTCTATGTCCCTAGAGGGATTTCTATGTCCCTAGAGGGATAGATTTCTATGTCCCTAGAGGGATTTCTATGTCCCAAGAGGGATTTCTATGTCCCAAGAGGGATTTCTATGTCCCTAGAGGGATAGATTTCTATGTCCCTAGAGGGATTTCTATGTCCCTAGAGGGATTTCTATGTCCCAAGAGGGATTTCTATGTCCCTAGAGGGATAGATTTCTATGTCCCTAGAGGGATTTCTATGTCCCTAGAGAGAGAGATTTCTATGTCCTTAGAGGGATTTCTATGTCGCTAGAGGGATTTCTAGGTCCCTAGAGGGATTTCTATGTCCCAGAGGGATTTCTAGGTCCCTAGAGGGATTTCTATGTCCCTAGAGGGATAGATTTCTATGTCCCTAGAGGGATTTCTATGTCCCTAGAGGGATTTCTATGTCCCTAGAGGGATAGATTTCTATGTCCCTAGAGGGATTTCTATGTCCCTAGAGGGATTTCTATGTCCCAAGAGGGATTTCTATGTCCCTAGAGGGATAGATTTCTATGTCCCTAGAGGGATTTCTATGTCCCTAGAGGGATTTCTATGTCGCTAGAGGGATTTCTAGGTCGCTAGAGGGATTTCTATGTCCCAAGAGGGATTTCTATGTCCCTAGAGGGATAGATTTCTATGTCCCTAGAGGGATTTCAATGTCCCTAGAGGGATTTCTATGTCCCAAGAGGGATTTCTATGTCCCTAGAGGGATAGATTTCTATGTCGCTAGAGGGATTTCTAGGTCGCTAGAGGGATTTCTATGTCCCTAGAGGGATTTCTAGGTCCCTAGAGGGATAGATTTCTATGTCCCTAGAGGGATTTCTATGTCCCAAGAGGGATTTCTATGTCCCAAGAGGGATTTCTATGTCCCTAGAGGGATTTCTATGTCCCAAGAGGGATTTCTAGGTCCCTAGAGGGATTTCTATGTCCCTAGAGGGATAGATTTCTATGTCCCTAGAGGGATTTCTATGTCCCTAGAGGGATTTCTATGTCCCAAGAGGGATTTCTATGTCCCTAGAGGGATAGATTTCTATGTCCCTAGAGGGATTTCTATGTCCCTAGAGGGATTTCTATGTCCCAAGAGGGATTTCTATGTCCCTAGAGGGATTTCTATGTCCCTAGAGGGATAGATTTCTATGTCCCTAGAGGGATTTCTATGTCCCAAGAGGGATAGATTTCTATGTCCCTAGAGGGATTTCTATGTCCCTAGAGGGATTTCTATGTCCCAAGAGGGATTTCTATGTCCCTAGAGGGATTTCTATGTCCCTAGAGGGATAGATTTCTATGTCCCTAGAGGGATTTCTATGTCCCAAGAGGGATTTCTATGTCCCAAGAGGGATTTCTATGTCCCTAGAGGGATAGATTTCTATGTCCCTAGAGGGATTTCAATGTCCCAAGAGGGATTCCTATGTCCCTAGAGGGATAGATTTCTATGTCCCTAGAGGGATTTCAATGTCCCTAGAGGGATTTCTATGTCCCAAGAGGGATTTCTATGTCCCAAGAGGGATTTCTATGTCCCTAGAGGGATTTCTATGTCCCTAGAGGGATAGATTTCTATGTCCCTAGAGGGATTTCTATGTCCCTAGAGGGATTTCTATGTCCCAAGAGGGATTTCTATGTCCCAAGAGGGATTTCTATGTCCCTAGAGGGATAGATTTCTATGTCCCTAGAGGGATTTCAATGTCCCTAGAGGGATTTCTATGTCCCAAGAGGGATTTCTATGTCCCAAGAGGGATTTCTATGTCCCTAGAGGGATTTCTATGTCCCTAGAGGGATAGATTTCTATGTCCCTAGAGGGATAGATTTCTATGTCCCTAGAGGGATTTCTAGGTCCCTAGAGGGATTTCTAGGTCCCTAGAGGGATTTCTATGTCCCTAGAGGGATAGATTTCTATGTCCCAAGAGGGATTTCTATGTCCCTAGAGGGATTTCTATGTCCCAAGAGGGATTTCTATGTCCCTAGAGGGATAGATTTCTATGTCCCTAGAGGGATTTCTATGTCCCTAGAGGGATTTCTAGGTCCCTAGAGAGAGAGATTTCTATGTCCTTAGAGGGATTTCTATGTCGCTAGAGGGATTTCTAGGTCCCTAGAGGGATTTCTATGTCCCAGAGGGATTTCTAGGTCCCTAGAGGGATTTCTATGTCCCTAGAGGGATAGATTTCTATGTCCCTAGAGGGATTTCTATGTCCCTAGAGGGATTTCTATGTCCCTAGAGGGATAGATTTCTATGTCCCTAGAGGGATTTCTATGTCCCTAGAGGGATTTCTATGTCCCTAGAGGGATTTCTAGGTCCCAAGAGGGATTTCTATGTCCCAAGAGGGATTTCTATGTCCCTAGAGGGATTTCTATGTCCCAAGAGGGATTTCTAGGTCCCTAGAGGGATTTCTATGTCCCTAGAGGGATAGATTTCTATGTCCCTAGAGGGATTTCTATGTCCCTAGAGGGATTTCTATGTCCCAAGAGGGATTTCTATGTCCCTAGAGGGATAGATTTCTATGTCCCTAGAGGGATTTCTATGTCCCTAGAGGGATTTCTATGTCCCAAGAGGGATTTCTATGTCCCTAGAGGGATTTCTATGTCCCTAGAGGGATAGATTTCTATGTCCCTAGAGGGATTTCTATGTCCCAAGAGGGATAGATTTCTATGTCCCTAGAGGGATTTCTATGTCCCTAGAGGGATTTCTATGTCCCAAGAGGGATTTCTATGTCCCTAGAGGGATTTCTATGTCCCTAGAGGGATAGATTTCTATGTCCCTAGAGGGATTTCTATGTCCCAAGAGGGATTTCTATGTCCCAAGAGGGATTTCTATGTCCCTAGAGGGATAGATTTCTATGTCCCTAGAGGGATTTCAATGTCCCAAGAGGGATTTCTATGTCCCTAGAGGGATAGATTTCTATGTCCCTAGAGGGATTTCAATGTCCCTAGAGGGATTTCTATGTCCCAAGAGGGATTTCTATGTCCCAAGAGGGATTTCTATGTCCCTAGAGGGATTTCTATGTCCCTAGAGGGATAGATTTCTATGTCCCTAGAGGGATTTCTATGTCCCTAGAGGGATTTCAATGTCCCTAGAGGGATTTCTATGTCCCAAGAGGGATTTCTATGTCCCTAGAGGGATTTCTAGGTCCCTAGAGGGATTTCTAGGTCCCTAGAGGGATTTCTATGTCCCTAGAGGGATAGATTTCTATGTCCCTAGAGGGATTTCTATGTCCCTAGAGGGATTTCTATGTCCCAAGAGGGATTTCTATGTCCCTAGAGGGATAGATTTCTATGTCCCTAGAGGGATTTCTATGTCCCTAGAGGGATTTCTAGGTCCCTAGAGAGAGAGATTTCTATGTCCTTAGAGGGATTTCTATGTCGCTAGAGGGATTTCTAGGTCCCTAGAGGGATTTCTATGTCCCAGAGGGATTTCTAGGTCCCTAGAGGGATTTCTATGTCCCTAGAGGGATAGATTTCTATGTCCCTAGAGGGATTTCTATGTCCCTAGAGGGATTTCTATGTCCCTAGAGGGATAGATTTCTATGTCCCTAGAGGGATTTCTATGTCCCTAGAGGGATTTCTATGTCCCTAGAGGGATTTCTAGGTCCCAAGAGGGATTTCTATGTCCCTAGAGGGATATATTTCTATGTTTCTAGAGGGATTTCTATGTCCCTAGAGACGGTTACCTTGGATAACCTTTCAAAATAGGAATGTAATAATATTGGAAATAAATAAATCGAAATAATAACAATATAATTAAATATATAACATGTTATAAAATAATGTTGTATATAATGTAAATAAATATAATAACGAGATCAATAAATAGAGTAATAATAATGGAAATACATAAATCGAAGTAATAACAATATAATTGAATATATAACATATTATAAAATAATTTGGTATATAATGTAAATAAATAAAATAATGAGATCAATAAATACTCCAATATATAAACGATTTAAAATTAAAATAATTATCTAAAACTAGTATAAAGTATAATAAATAAATAATAAGTATATTTAATCATAAATAATAAGTGTAGGATGTAAAATAATGCAACATATATAAAGTATTTAAAATTCAAAAAATTATTTAAAAACTTAACATTCAATCGCATTTCGGTGGAAAATGGGTTGCTATACAGTTCATCATGGATTGAAAAGAGTCTCTATCCCTACATTTCCTATTTTTCTGCAAAATGTTTTTCTCCTGGCAAAAATGAATTGCATCTTCCTCGGTTCTTGCCAAATCCCAAATAAGCATTGTCGTATAACTAAGAAACACCAAACAACAAAATATCGACATTATCTTGTATTATTAACAAAGAACAACTGAGCAACAAACACAACAACGCTCGAACAGACTAGTAAACAAACAATGATGTCTGTCAAAAATGTAAGGTTATCCAAGGTAACTGGTAGAAATGTAACTGTTATCTTGGGTTTTGAGAGGGATATCTGGAGTTTTAGGAGGGATTTCTAGGTCCCTAGAGGGATAGATTTCTAGGTCCCTAGAGGGATTTCTAGGTCCCTAGAGGGATTTCTATGTCCCTAGAGGGATAGATTTCTATGTCCCTAGAGGGATTTCTATGTCCCTAGAGGGATTTCTATGTCCCAAGAGGGATTTCTATGTCCCTAGAGGGATAGATTTCTATGTCCCTAGAGGGATTTCTATGTCCCTAGAGGGATTTCTAGGTCCCTAGAGAGAGAGATTTCTATGTCCTTAGAGGGATTTCTATGTCGCTAGAGGGATTTCTAGGTCCCTAGAGGGATTTCTATGTCCCAGAGGGATTTCTAGGTCCCTAGAGGGATTTCTATGTCCCTAGAGGGATTTCTATGTCCCTAGAGGGATTTCTATGTCCCTAGAGGGATAGATTTCTATGTCCCTAGAGGGATTTCTATGTCCCTAGAGGGATTTCTATGTCCCTAGAGGGATTTCTAGGTCCCAAGAGGGATTTCTATGTCCCTAGAGGGATATATTTCTATGTTTCTAGAGGGATTTCTATGTCCCTAGAGACGGTTACCTTGGATAACCTTTCAAAATAGGAATGTAATAATATTGGAAATAAATAAATCGAAATAATAACAATATAATTAAATATATAACATGTTATAAAATAATGTTGTATATAATGTAAATAAATATAATAACGAGATCAATAAATAGAGTAATAATAATGGAAATACATAAATCGAAGTAATAACAATATAATTGAATATATAACATATTATAAAATAATTTGGTATATAATGTAAATAAATAAAATAATGAGATCAATAAATACTCCAATATATAAACGATTTAAAATTAAAATAATTATCTAAAACTAGTATAAAGTATAATAAATAAATAATAAGTATATTTAATCATAAATAATAAGTGTAGGATGTAAAATAATGCAACATATATAAAGTATTTAAAATTCAAAAAATTATTTAAAAACTTAACATTCAATCGCATTTCGGTGGAAAATGGGTTGCTATACAGTTCATCATGGATTGAAAAGAGTCTCTATCCCTACATTTCCTATTTTTCTGCAAAATGTTTTTCTCCTGGCAAAAATGAATTGCATCTTCCTCGGTTCTTGCCAAATCCCAAATAAGCATTGTCGTATAACTAAGAAACACCAAACAACAAAATATCGACATTATCTTGTATTATTAACAAAGAACAACTGAGCAACAAACACAACAACGCTCGAACAGACTAGTAAACAAACAATGATGTCTGTCAAAAATGTAAGGTTATCCAAGGTAACTGGTAGAAATGTAACTGTTATCTTGGGTTTTGAGAGGGATATCTGGAGTTTTAGGAGGGATTTCTAGGTCCCTAGAGGGATTTCTATGTCCCTAGAGGGATTTCTATGTCCCTAGAGGGATTTCTAGGTCCCTAGAGGGATTTCTAGGTCCCTAGAGAGATAGATTTCAATGTCCCTAGAGGGATTTCTATGTCCCTAGAGAGATTTCTAGGTCCCTAGAGGGATTTCTATGTCCCTAGAGGGATTTCTAGGTCCCTAGAGGGATTTCTACGTCCCTAGAGGGATTTCTATGTCCCAAGAGGGATTTCTATGTCCCTAGAGGGATAGATTTCTATGTCCCTAGAGGGATTTCTATGTCCCTAGAGGGATTTCTAGGTCCCTAGAGGGATTTCTATGTCCCTAGAGGGATAGATTTCTATGTCCCTAGAGGGATTTCTATGTCCCTAGAGGGATTTCTATGTCCCTAGAGGGATAGATTTCTATGTCCCTAGAGGGATTTCTATGTCCCTAGAGGGATTTCTATGTCCCAAGAGGGATTTCTATGTCCCAAGAGGGATTTCTATGTCCCTAGAGGGATAGATTTCTATGTCCCTAGAGGGATTTCAATGTCCCTAGAGGGATTTCTATGTCCCAAGAGGGATTTCTATGTCCCAAGAGGGATTTCTATGTCCCTAGAGGGATTTCTATGTCCCTAGAGGGATTTCTAGGTCCCTAGAGGGATTTCTAGGTCCCTAGAGGGATTTCTATGTCCCTAGAGGGATAGATTTCTATGTCCCTAGAGGGATTTCTATGTCCCTAGAGGGATTTCTATGTCCCTAGAGGGATTTCTATGTCGCTAGAGGGATTTCTAGGTCGCTAGAGGGATTTCTATGTCCCAAGAGGGATTTCTATGTCCCTAGAGGGATAGATTTCTATGTCCCTAGAGGGATTTCTATGTCCCTAGAGGGATTTCTATGTCGCTAGAGGGATTTCTAGGTCGGTAGAGGGATTTCTATGTCCCAAGAGGGATTTCTATGTCCCTAGAGGGATAGATTTCTATGTCCCTAGAGGGATTTCTTTGTCGCTAGAGGGATTTCTAGGTCGCTAGAGGGATTTCTAGGTCCCTAGAGGGATAGATTTCTATGTCCCTAGAGGGATTTCTATGTCCCTAGAGGGATTTCTATGTCCCTAGAGGGATTTCTATGTCCCAAGAGGGATTTCTATGTCCCTAGAGGGATTTCTATGTCCCAAGAGGGATTTCTATGTCCCTAGAGGGATTTCTATGTCCCTAGAGGGATAGATTTCTATGTCCCTAGAGGGATTTCTATGTCCCAAGAGGGATTTCTATGTCCCAAGAGGGATTTCTATGTCCCTAGAGGGATAGATTTCTATGTCCCTAGAGGGATTTCAATGTCCCTAGAGGGATTTCTATGTCCCAAGAGGGATTTCTATGTCCCAAGAGGGATTTCTATGTCCCTAGAGGGATTTCTATGTCCCTAGAGGGATAGATTTCTATGTCCCTAGAGGGATTTCTATGTCCCTAGAGGGATTTCTATGTCCCAAGAGGGATTTCTATGTCCCAAGAGGGATTTCTATGTCCCTAGAGGGATAGATTTCTATGTCCCTAGAGGGATTTCAATGTCCCTAGAGGGATTTCTATGTCCCAAGAGGGATTTCTATGTCCCAAGAGGGATTTCTATGTCCCTAGAGGGATTTCTATGTCCCTAGAGGGATAGATTTCTATGTCCCAAGAGGGATTTCTATGTCCCAAGAGGGATTTCTATGTCCCTAGAGGGATTTCTATGTCCCTAGAGGGATAGATTTCTATGTCCCTAGAGGGATTTCTATGTCCCTAGAGGGATTTCTATGTCCCAAGAGGGATTTCTATGTCCCAAGAGGGATTTCTATGTCCCTAGAGGGATAGATTTCTATGTCCCTAGAGGGATTTCAATGTCCCTAGAGGGATTTCTATGTCCCAAGAGGGATTTCTATGTCCCAAGAGGGATTTCTATGTCCCTGGAGGGATTTCTATGTCCCTAGAGGGATAGATTTCTATGTCCCTAGAGGGATTTCTAGGTCCCTAGAGGGATTTCTAGGTCCCTAGAGGGATTTCTATGTCCCTAGAGGGATAGATTTCTATGTCCCTAGAGGGATTTCTATGTCCCTAGAGGGATTTCTATGTCCCAAGAGGGATTTCTATGTCCCTAGAGGGATAGATTTCTATGTCCCTAGAGGGATTTCTATGTCCCTAGAGAGAGAGATTTCTATGTCCTTAGAGGGATTTCTATGTCGCTAGAGGGATTTCTAGGTCCCTAGAGGGATTTCTATGTCCCAGAGGGATTTCTAGGTCCCTAGAGGGATTTCTATGTCCCTAGAGGGATAGATTTCTATGTCCCTAGAGGGATTTCTATGTCCCTAGAGGGATTTCTATGTCCCTAGAGGGATAGATTTCTATGTCCCTAGAGGGATTTCTATGTCCCTAGAGGGATTTCTATGTCCCAAGAGGGATTTCTATGTCCCTAGAGGGATAGATTTCTATGTCCCTAGAGGGATTTCTATGTCCCTAGAGGGATTTCTATGTCGCTAGAGGGATTTCTAGGTCGCTAGAGGGATTTCTATGTCCCAAGAGGGATTTCTATGTCCCTAGAGGGATAGATTTCTATGTCCCTAGAGGGATTTCAATGTCCCTAGAGGGATTTCTATGTCCCAAGAGGGATTTCTATGTCCCTAGAGGGATAGATTTCTATGTCGCTAGAGGGATTTCTAGGTCGCTAGAGGGATTTCTATGTCCCTAGAGGGATTTCTAGGTCCCTAGAGGGATAGATTTCCATGTCCCTAGAGGGATTTCTATGTCCCAAGAGGGATTTCTATGTCCCAAGAGGGATTTCTATGTCCCTAGAGGGATTTCTATGTCCCAAGAGGGATTTCTAGGTCCCTAGAGGGATTTCTATGTCCCTAGAGGGATAGATTTCTATGTCCCTAGAGGGATTTCTATGTCCCTAGAGGGATTTCTATGTCCCAAGAGGGATTTCTATGTCCCTAGAGGGATAGATTTCTATGTCCCTAGAGGGATTTCTATGTCCCTAGAGGGATTTCTATGTCCCAAGAGGGATTTCTATGTCCCTAGAGGGATTTCTATGTCCCTAGAGGGATAGATTTCTATGTCCCTAGAGGGATTTCTATGTCCCAAGAGGGATAGATTTCTATGTCCCTAGAGGGATTTCTATGTCCCTAGAGGGATTTCTATGTCCCAAGAGGGATTTCTATGTCCCTAGAGGGATTTCTATGTCCCTAGAGGGATAGATTTCTATGTCCCTAGAGGGATTTCTATGTCCCAAGAGGGATTTCTATGTCCCAAGAGGGATTTCTATGTCCCTAGAGGGATAGATTTCTATGTCCCTAGAGGGATTTCAATGTCCCTAGAGGGATTTCTATGTCCCTAGAGGGATTTCTAGGTCCCTAGAGGGATTTCTATGTCCCTAGAGGGATAGATTTCTATGTCCCTAGAGGGATAGATTTCTATGTCCCTAGAGGGATTTCAATGTCCCTAGAGGGATTTCTATGACCCAAGAGGGATTTCTATGTCCCAAGAGGGATTTCTATGTCCCTAGAGGGATTTCTATGTCCCTAGAGGGATAGATTTCTATGTCCCTAGAGGGATTTCTATGTCCCTAGAGGGATTTCTATGTCCCAAGAGGGATTTCTATGTCCCAAGAGGGATTTCTATGTCCCTAGAGGGATAGATTTCTATGTCCCTAGAGGGATTTCGATGTCCCTAGAGGGATTTCTATGTCCCAAGAGGGATTTCTATGTCCCAAGAGGGATTTCTATGTCCCTAGAGGGATTTCTATGTCCCTAGAGGGATAGATTTCTATGTCCCTAGAGGGATTTCTAGGTCCCTAGAGGGATTTCTAGGTCCCTAGAGGGATTTCTATGTCCCTAGAGGGATAGATTTCTATGTCCCTAGAGGGATTTCTATGTCCCTAGAGGGATTTCTATGTCCCTAGAGGGATTTCTATGTCGCTAGAGGGATTTCTAGGTCGCTAGAGGGATTTCTCTGTCCCAAGAGGGATTTCTATGTCCCTAGAGGGATAGATTTCTATGTCCCAAGAGGGATTTCTATGTCCCTAGAGGGATTTCTATGTCGCTAGAGGGATTTCTAGGTCGCTAGAGGGATTTCTATGTCCCAAGAGGGATTTCTATGTCCCTAGAGGGATTTCTATGTCCCTAGAGGGATAGATTTCTATGTCCCTAGAGGGATTTCTATGTCCCAAGAGGGATTTCTATGTCCCAAGAGGGATTTCTATGTCCCTAGAGGGATAGATTTCTATGTCCCTAGAGGGATTTCTATGTCCCTAGAGGGATTTCTATGTCCCAAGAGGGATTTCTATGTCCCTAGAGGGATAGATTTCTATGTCCCTAGAGGGATTTCTATGTCCCTAGAGAGAGAGATTTCTATGTCCTTAGAGGGATTTCTATGTCGCTAGAGGGATTTCTAGGTCCCTAGAGGGATTTCTATGTCCCAGAGGGATTTCTAGGTCCCTAGAGGGATTTCTATGTCCCTAGAGGGATAGATTTCTATGTCCCTAGAGGGATTTCTATGTCCCTAGAGGGATTTCTATGTCCCTAGAGGGATAGATTTCTATGTCCCTAGAGGGATTTCTATGTCCCTAGAGGGATTTCTATGTCCCAAGAGGGATTTCTATGTCCCTAGAGGGATAGATTTCTATGTCCCTAGAGGGATTTCTATGTCCCTAGAGGGATTTCTATGTCGCTAGAGGGATTTCTAGGTCGCTAGAGGGATTTCTATGTCCCAAGAGGGATTTCTATGTCCCTAGAGGGATAGATTTCTATGTCCCTAGAGGGATTTCAATGTCCCTAGAGGGATTTCTATGTCCCAAGAGGGATTTCTATGTCCCTAGAGGGATAGATTTCTATGTCGCTAGAGGGATTTCTAGGTCGCTAGAGGGATTTCTATGTCCCTAGAGGGATTTCTAGGTCCCTAGAGGGATAGATTTCTATGTCCCTAGAGGGATTTCTATGTCCCAAGAGGGATTTCTATGTCCCAAGAGGGATTTCTATGTCCCTAGAGGGATTTCTATGTCCCAAGAGGGATTTCTAGGTCCCTAGAGGGATTTCTATGTCCCTAGAGGGATAGATTTCTATGTCCCTAGAGGGATTTCTATGTCCCTAGAGGGATTTCTATGTCCCAAGAGGGATTTCTATGTCCCTAGAGGGATAGATTTCTATGTCCCTAGAGGGATTTCTATGTCCCTAGAGGGATTTCTATGTCCCAAGAGGGATTTCTATGTCCCTAGAGGGATTTCTATGTCCCTAGAGGGATAGATTTCTATGTCCCAAGAGGGATAGATTTCTATGTCCCTAGAGGGATTTCTATGTCCCTAGAGGGATTTCTATGTCCCAAGAGGGATTTCTATGTCCCTAGAGGGATTTCTATGTCCCTAGAGGGATAGATTTCTATGTCCCTAGAGGGATTTCTATGTCCCAAGAGGGATTTCTATGTCCCAAGAGGGATTTCTATGTCCCTAGAGGGATAGATTTCTATGTCCCTAGAGGGATTTCAATGTCCCTAGAGGGATTTCTATGTCCCTAGAGGGATTTCTAGGTCCCTAGAGGGATTTCTATGTCCCTAGAGGGATAGATTTCTATGTCCCTAGAGGGATAGATTTCTATGTCCCTAGAGGGATTTCAATGTCCCTAGAGGGATTTCTATGTCCCAAGAGGGATTTCTATGTCCCAAGAGGGATTTCTATGTCCCTAGAGGGATTTCTATGTCCCTAGAGGGATAGATTTCTATGTCCCTAGAGGGATTTCTATGTCCCTAGAGGGATTTCTATGTCCCAAGAGGGATTTCTATGTCCCAAGAGGGATTTCTATGTCCCTAGAGGGATAGATTTCTATGTCCCTAGAGGGATTTCGATGTCCCTAGAGGGATTTCTATGTCCCAAGAGGGATTTCTATGTCCCAAGAGGGATTTCTATGTCCCTAGAGGGATTTCTATGTCCCTAGAGGGATAGATTTCTATGTCCCTAGAGGGATTTCTAGGTCCCTAGAGGGATTTCTAGGTCCCTAGAGGGATTTCTATGTCCCTAGAGGGATAGATTTCTATGTCCCTAGAGGGATTTCTATGTCCCTAGAGGGATTTCTATGTCCCTAGAGGGATTTCTATGTCGCTAGAGGGATTTCTAGGTCGCTAGAGGGATTTCTCTGTCCCAAGAGGGATTTCTATGTCCCTAGAGGGATAGATTTCTATGTCCCAAGAGGGATTTCTATGTCCCTAGAGGGATTTCTATGTCGCTAGAGGGATTTCTAGGTCGCTAGAGGGATTTCTATGTCCCAAGAGGGATTTCTATGTCCCTAGAGGGATTTCTATGTCCCTAGAGGGATAGATTTCTATGTCCCTAGAGGGATTTCTATGTCCCAAGAGGGATTTCTATGTCCCAAGAGGGATTTCTATGTCCCTAGAGGGATAGATTTCTATGTCCCTAGAGGGATTTCAATGTACCTAGAGGGATTTCTATGTCCCAAGAGGGATTTCTATGTCCCAAGAGGGATTTCTATGTCCCTAGAGGGATTTCTATGTCCCTAGAGGGATTTCTATGTCCCAAGAGGGATTTCTATGTCCCAAGAGGGATTTCTATGTCCCTAGAGGGATAGATTTCTATGTCCCTAGAGGGATTTCAATGTCCCTAGAGGGATTTCTATGTCCCAAGAGGGATTTCTATGTCCCAAGAGGGATTTCTATGTCCCTAGAGGGATTTCTATGTCCCTAGAGGGATAGATTTCTATGTCCCTAGAGGGATAGATTTCTATGTCCCTAGAGGGATTTCTAGGTCCCTAGAGGGATTTCTAGGTCCCTAGAGGGATTTCTATGTCCCTAGAGGGATAGATTTCTATGTCCCTAGAGGGATTTCTATGTCCCTAGAGGGATTTCTATGTCCCAAGAGGGATTTCTATGTCCCTAGAGGGATAGATTTCTATGTCCCTAGAGGGATTTCTATGTCCCTAGAGGGATTTCTAGGTCCCTAGAGAGAGAGATTTCTATGTCCTTAGAGGGATTTCTATGTCGCTAGAGGGATTTCTAGGTCCCTAGAGGGATTTCTATGTCCCAGAGGGATTTCTAGGTCCCTAGAGGGATTTCAATGTCCCTAGAGGGATAGATTTCTATGTCCCTAGAGGGATTTCTATGTCCCTAGAGGGATTTCTATGTCCCAAGAGGGATTTCTATGTCCCTAGAGGGATAGATTTCTATGTCCCTAGAGGGATTTCTATGTCCCTAGAGAGAGAGATTTCTATGTCCTTAGAGGGATTTCTATGTCGCTAGAGGGATTTCTAGGTCCCTAGAGGGATTTCTATGTCCCAGAGGGATTTCTAGGTCCCTAGAGGGATTTCTATGTCCCTAGAGGGATAGATTTCTATGTCCCTAGAGGGATTTCTATGTCCCTAGAGGGATTTCTATGTCCCTAGAGGGATAGATTTCTATGTCCCTAGAGGGATTTCTATGTCCCTAGAGGGATTTCTATGTCCCAAGAGGGATTTCAATGTCCCTAGAGGGATAGATTTCTATGTCCCTAGAGGGATTTCTATGTCCCTAGAGGGATTTCTATGTCGCTAGAGGGATTTCTAGGTCGCTAGAGGGATTTCTATGTCCCAAGAGGGATTTCTATGTCCCTAGAGGGATAGATTTCTATGTCCCTAGAGGGATTTCAATGTCCCTAGAGGGATTTCTATGTCCCAAGAGGGATTTCTATGTCCCTAGAGGGATAGATTTCTATGTCGCTAGAGGGATTTCTAGGTCGCTAGAGGGATTTCTATGTCCCTAGAGGGATTTCTAGGTCCCTAGAGGGATAGATTTCTATGTCCCTAGAGGGATTTCTATGTCCCAAGAGGGATTTCTATGTCCCAAGAGGGATTTCTATGTCCCTAGAGGGATTTCTATGTCCCAAGAGGGATTTCTAGGTCCCTAGAGGGATTTCTATGTCCCTAGAGGGATAGATTTCTATGTCCCTAGAGGGATTTCTATGTCCCTAGAGGGATTTCTATGTCCCAAGAGGGATTTCTATGTCCCTAGAGGGATAGATTTCTACGTCCCTAGAGGGATTTCTATGTCCCTAGAGGGATTTCTATGTCCCAAGAGGGATTTCTATGTCCCTAGAGGGATTTCTATGTCCCTAGAGGGATCGATTTCTATGTCCCAAGAGGGATAGATTTCTATGTCCCTAGAGGGATTTCTATGTCCCTAGAGGGATTTCTATGTCCCAAGAGGGATTTCTATGTCCCTAGAGGGATTTCTATGTCCCTAGAGGGATAGATTTCTATGTCCCTAGAGGGATTTCTATGTCCCAAGAGGGATTTCTATGTCCCAAGAGGGATTTCTATGTCCCTAGAGGGATAGATTTCTATGTCCCTAGAGGGATTTCAATGTCCCTAGAGGGATTTCTATGTCCCTAGAGGGATTTCTAGGTCCCTAGAGGGATTTCTATGTCCCTAGAGGGATAGATTTCTATGTCCCTAGAGGGATAGATTTCTATGTCCCTAGAGGGATTTCAATGTCCCTAGAGGGATTTCTATGTCCCAAGAGGGATTTCTATGTCCCAAGAGGGATTTCTATGTCCCTAGAGGGATTTCT
Source organism: Troilus luridus (assembly GCA_964056705.1). Taxonomy (NCBI): domain Eukaryota; kingdom Metazoa; phylum Arthropoda; class Insecta; order Hemiptera; family Pentatomidae; genus Troilus; species Troilus luridus. The sequence continues at coordinate 149,464 of CAXKTH010000254.1, forward strand.
ATGTCCCTAGAGGGATAGATTTCTATGTCCCTAGAGGGATTTCTATGTCCCTAGAGGGATTTCTATGTCCCAAGAGGGATTTCTATGTCCCAAGAGGGATTTCTATGTCCCTAGAGGGATAGATTTCTATGTCCCTAGAGGGATTTCGATGTCCCTAGAGGGATTTCTATGTCCCAAGAGGGATTTCTATGTCCCAAGAGGGATTTCTATGTCCCTAGAGGGATTTCTATGTCCCTAGAGGGATAGATTTCTATGTCCCTAGAGGGATTTCTAGGTCCCTAGAGGGATTTCTAGGTCCCTAGAGGGATTTCTATGTCCCTAGAGGGATAGATTTCTATGTCCCTAGAGGGATTTCTATGTCCCTAGAGGGATTTCTATGTCCCTAGAGGGATTTCTATGTCCCAAGAGGGATTTCTATGTCCCTAGAGGGATTTCTATGTCGCTAGAGGGATTTCTAGGTCGCTAGAGGGATTTCTATGTCCCAAGAGGGATTTCTATGTCCCTAGAGGGATTTCTATGTCCCTAGAGGGATAGATTTCTATGTCCCTAGAGGGATTTCTATGTCCCAAGAGGGATTTCTATGTCCCAAGAGGGATTTCTATGTCCCTAGAGGGATAGATTTCTATGTCCCTAGAGGGATTTCAATGTACCTAGAGGGATTTCTATGTCCCAAGAGGGATTTCTATGTCCCAAGAGGGATTTCTATGTCCCTAGAGGGATTTCTATGTCCCTAGAGGGATTTCTATGTCCCAAGAGGGATTTCTATGTCCCAAGAGGGATTTCTATGTCCCTAGAGGGATAGATTTCTATGTCCCTAGAGGGATTTCAATGTCCCTAGAGGGATTTCTATGTCCCAAGAGGGATTTCTATGTCCCAAGAGGGATTTCTATGTCCCTAGAGGGATTTCTATGTCCCTAGAGGGATAGATTTCTATGTCCCTAGAGGGATAGATTTCTATGTCCCTAGAGGGATTTCTAGGTCCCTAGAGGGATTTCTAGGTCCCTAGAGGGATTTCTATGTCCCTAGAGGGATAGATTTCTATGTCCCTAGAGGGATTTCTATGTCCCTAGAGGGATTTCTATGTCCCAAGAGGGATTTCTATGTCCCTAGAGGGATAGATTTCTATGTCCCTAGAGGGATTTCTATGTCCCTAGAGGGATTTCTAGGTCCCTAGAGAGAGAGATTTCTATGTCCTTAGAGGGATTTCTATGTCGCTAGAGGGATTTCTAGGTCCCTAGAGGGATTTCTATGTCCCAGAGGGATTTCTAGGTCCCTAGAGGGATTTCAATGTCCCTAGAGGGATTTCTATGTCCCAAGAGGGATTTCTATGTCCCAAGAGGGATTTCTATGTCCCTAGAGGGATTTCTATGTCGCTAGAGGGATTTCTAGGTCGCTAGAGGGATTTCTATGTCCCAAGAGGGATTTCTATGTCCCTAGAGGGATTTCTATGTCCCTAGAGGGATAGATTTCTATGTCCCTAGAGGGATTTCTATGTCCCAAGAGGGATTTCTATGTCCCAAGAGGGATTTCTATGTCCCTAGAGGGATAGATTTCTATGTCCCTAGAGGGATTTCAATGTACCTAGAGGGATTTCTATGTCCCAAGAGGGATTTCTATGTCCCAAGAGGGATTTCTATGTCCCTAGAGGGATTTCTATGTCCCTAGAGGGATTTCTATGTCCCAAGAGGGATTTCTATGTCCCAAGAGGGATTTCTATGTCCCTAGAGGGATAGATTTCTATGTCCCTAGAGGGATTTCAATGTCCCTAGAGGGATTTCTATGTCCCAAGAGGGATTTCTATGTCCCAAGAGGGATTTCTATGTCCCTAGAGGGATTTCTATGTCCCTAGAGGGATAGATTTCTATGTCCCTAGAGGGATAGATTTCTATGTCCCTAGAGGGATTTCTAGGTCCCTAGAGGGATTTCTAGGTCCCTAGAGGGATTTCTATGTCCCTAGAGGGATAGATTTCTATGTCCCTAGAGGGATTTCTATGTCCCTAGAGGGATTTCTATGTCCCAAGAGGGATTTCTATGTCCCTAGAGGGATAGATTTCTATGTCCCTAGAGGGATTTCTATGTCCCTAGAGGGATTTCTAGGTCCCTAGAGAGAGAGATTTCTATGTCCTTAGAGGGATTTCTATGTCGCTAGAGGGATTTCTAGGTCCCTAGAGGGATTTCTATGTCCCAGAGGGATTTCTAGGTCCCTAGAGGGATTTCTATGTCCCTAGAGGGATAGATTTCTATGTCCCTAGAGGGATTTCTATGTCCCAAGAGGGATTTCTATGTCCCAAGAGGGATTTCTATGTCCCTAGAGGGATAGATTTCTATGTCCCTAGAGGGATTTCAATGTCCCTAGAGGGATTTCTATGTCCCAAGAGGGATTTCTATGTCCCAAGAGGGATTTCTATGTCCCTAGAGGGATTTCTATGTCCCTAGAGGGATAGATTTCTATGTCCCTAGAGGGATAGATTTCTATGTCCCTAGAGGGATTTCTAGGTCCCTAGAGGGATTTCTAGGTCCCTAGAGGGATTTCTATGTCCCTAGAGGGATAGATTTCTATGTCCCTAGAGGGATTTCTATGTCCCTAGAGGGATTTCTATGTCCCAAGAGGGATTTCTATGTCCCTAGAGGGATAGATTTCTATGTCCCTAGAGGGATTTCTATGTCCCTAGAGGGATTTCTAGGTCCCTAGAGAGAGAGATTTCTATGTCCTTAGAGGGATTTCTATGTCGCTAGAGGGATTTCTAGGTCCCAAGAGGGATTTCTATGTCCCAAGAGGGATTTCTATGTCCCTAGAGGGATAGATTTCTATGTCCCTAGAGGGATTTCAATGTCCCTAGAGGGATTTCTATGTCCCAAGAGGGATTTCTATGTCCCAAGAGGGATTTCTATGTCCCTAGAGGGATTTCTATGTCCCTAGAGGGATAGATTTCTATGTCCCTAGAGGGATAGATTTCTATGTCCCTAGAGGGATTTCTAGGTCCCTAGAGGGATTTCTAGGTCCCTAGAGGGATTTCTATGTCCCTAGAGGGATAGATTTCTATGTCCCTAGAGGGATTTCTATGTCCCTAGAGGGATTTCTATGTCCCAAGAGGGATTTCTATGTCCCTAGAGGGATAGATTTCTATGTCCCTAGAGGGATTTCTATGTCCCTAGAGGGATTTCTAGGTCCCTAGAGAGAGAGATTTCTATGTCCTTAGAGGGATTTCTATGTCGCTAGAGGGATTTCTAGGTCCCTAGAGGGATTTCTATGTCCCAGAGGGATTTCTAGGTCCCTAGAGGGATTTCTATGTCCCTAGAGGGATAGATTTCTATGTCCCTAGAGGGATTTCTATGTCCCTAGAGGGATTTCTATGTCCCTAGAGGGATAGATTTCTATGTCCCTAGAGGGATTTCTAGGTCCCTAGAGGGATTTCTATGTCCCTAGAGGGATAGATTTCTATGTCCCTAGAGGGATAGATTTCTATGTCCCTAGAGGGATTTCAATGTCCCTAGAGGGATTTCTATGTCCCAAGAGGGATTTCTATGTCCCAAGAGGGATTTCTATGTCCCTAGAGGGATTTCTATGTCGCTAGAGGGATTTCTAGGTCGCTAGAGGGATTTCTATGTCCCAAGAGGGATTTCTATGTCCCTAGAGGGATTTCTATGTCCCTAGAGGGATAGATTTCTATGTCCCTAGAGGGATTTCTATGTCCCAAGAGGGATTTCTATGTCCCAAGAGGGATTTCTATGTCCCTAGAGGGATAGATTTCTATGTCCCTAGAGGGATTTCAATGTACCTAGAGGGATTTCTATGTCCCAAGAGGGATTTCTATGTCCCAAGAGGGATTTCTATGTCCCTAGAGGGATTTCTATGTCCCTAGAGGGATTTCTATGTCCCAAGAGGGATTTCTATGTCCCAAGAGGGATTTCTATGTCCCTAGAGGGATAGATTTCTATGTCCCTAGAGGGATTTCAATGTCCCTAGAGGGATTTCTATGTCCCAAGAGGGATTTCTATGTCCCAAGAGGGATTTCTATGTCCCTAGAGGGATTTCTATGTCCCTAGAGGGATAGATTTCTATGTCCCTAGAGGGATAGATTTCTATGTCCCTAGAGGGATTTCTAGGTCCCTAGAGGGATTTCTAGGTCCCTAGAGGGATTTCTATGTCCCTAGAGGGATAGATTTCTATGTCCCTAGAGGGATTTCTATGTCCCTAGAGGGATTTCTATGTCCCAAGAGGGATTTCTATGTCCCTAGAGGGATAGATTTCTATGTCCCTAGAGGGATTTCTATGTCCCTAGAGGGATTTCTAGGTCCCTAGAGAGAGAGATTTCTATGTCCTTAGAGGGATTTCTATGTCGCTAGAGGGATTTCTAGGTCCCTAGAGGGATTTCTATGTCCCAGAGGGATTTCTAGGTCCCTAGAGGGATTTCTATGTCCCTAGAGGGATAGATTTCTATGTCCCTAGAGGGATTTCTATGTCCCTAGAGGGATTTCTATGTCCCTAGAGGGATAGATTTCTATGTCCCTAGAGGGATTTCTAGGTCCCTAGAGGGATTTCTATGTCCCTAGAGGGATAGATTTCTATGTCCCTAGAGGGATAGATTTCTATGTCCCTAGAGGGATTTCAATGTCCCTAGAGGGATTTCTATGTCCCAAGAGGGATTTCTATGTCCCAAGAGGGATTTCTATGTCCCTAGAGGGATTTCTATGTCCCTAGAGGGATAGATTTCTATGTCCCTAGAGGGATTTCTCTGTCCCTAGAGGGATTTCTATGTCCCAAGAGGGATTTCTATGTCCCAAGAGGGATTTCTATGTCCCTAGAGGGATAGATTTCTATGTCCCTAGAGGGATTTCGATGTCCCTAGAGGGATTTCTATGTCCCAAGAGGGATTTCTATGTCCTAAGAGGGATTTTTATGTCCCTAGAGGGATTTCTATGTCCCTAGAGGGATAGATTTCTATGTCCCTAGAGGGATTTCTAGGTCCCTAGAGGGATTTCTAGGTCCCTAGAGGGATTTCTATGTCCCTAGAGGGATAGATTTCTATGTCCCTAGAGGGATTTCTATGTCCCTAGAGGGATTTCTATGTCCCTAGAGGGATTTCTATGTCGCTAGAGGGATTTCTAGGTCGCTAGAGGGATTTCTCTGTCCCAAGAGGGATTTCTATGTCCCTAGAGGGATAGATTTCTATGTCCCAAGAGGGATTTCTATGTCCCTAGAGGGATTTCTATGTCGCTAGAGGGATTTCTAGGTCGCTAGAGGGATTTCTATGTCCCAAGAGGGATTTCTATGTCCCTAGAGGGATTTCTATGTCCCTAGAGGGATAGATTTCTATGTCCCTAGAGGGATTTCTATGTCCCAAGAGGGATTTCTATGTCCCAAGAGGGATTTCTATGTCCCTAGAGGGATTTCTATGTCCCTAGAGGGATAGATTTCTATGTCCCTAGAGGGATTTCTATGTCCCAAGAGGGATTTCTATGTCCCAAGAGGGATTTCTATGTCCCTAGAGGGATAGATTTCTATGTCCCTAGAGGGATTTCAATGTACCTAGAGGGATTTCTATGTCCCAAGAGGGATTTCTATGTCCCAAGAGGGATTTCTATGTCCCTAGAGGGATTTCTATGTCCCAAGAGGGATTTCTATGTCCCAAGAGGGATTTCTATGTCCCTAGAGGGATAGATTTCTATGTCCCTAGAGGGATTTCGATGTCCCTAGAGGGATTTCTATGTCCCAAGAGGGATTTCTATGTCCCAAGAGGGATTTCTATGTCCCTAGAGGGATTTCTATGTCCCTAGAGGGATAGATTTCTATGTCCCTAGAGGGATTTCTAGGTCCCTAGAGGGATTTCTAGGTCCCTAGAGGGATTTCTATGTCCCTAGAGGGATAGATTTCTATGTCCCTAGAGGGATTTCTATGTCCCTAGAGGGATTTCTATGTCCCTAGAGGGATTTCTATGTCGCTAGAGGGATTTCTAGGTCGCTAGAGGGATTTCTCTGTCCCAAGAGGGATTTCTATGTCCCTAGAGGGATAGATTTCTATGTCCCAAGAGGGATTTCTATGTCCCTAGAGGGATTTCTATGTCGCTAGAGGGATTTCTAGGTCGCTAGAGGGATTTCTATGTCCCAAGAGGGATTTCTATGTCCCTAGAGGGATTTCTATGTCCCTAGAGGGATAGATTTCTATGTCCCTAGAGGGATTTCTATGTCCCAAGAGGGATTTCTATGTCCCAAGAGGGATTTCTATGTCCCTAGAGGGATAGATTTCTATGTCCCTAGAGGGATTTCAATGTACCTAGAGGGATTTCTATGTCCCAAGAGGGATTTCTATGTCCCAAGAGGGATTTCTATGTCCCTAGAGGGATTTCTATGTCCCTAGAGGGATTTCTATGTCCCAAGAGGGATTTCTATGTCCCAAGAGGGATTTCTATGTCCCTAGAGGGATAGATTTCTATGTCCCTAGAGGGATTTCAATGTCCCTAGAGGGATTTCTATGTCCCAAGAGGGATTTCTATGTCCCAAGAGGGATTTCTATGTCCCTAGAGGGATTTCTATGTCCCTAGAGGGATAGATTTCTATGTCCCTAGAGGGATAGATTTCTATGTCCCTAGAGGGATTTCTAGGTCCCTAGAGGGATTTCTAGGTCCCTAGAGGGATTTCTATGTCCCTAGAGGGATAGATTTCTATGTCCCTAGAGGGATTTCTATGTCCCTAGAGGGATTTCTATGTCCCAAGAGGGATTTCTATGTCCCTAGAGGGATAGATTTCTATGTCCCTAGAGGGATTTCTATGTCCCTAGAGGGATTTCTAGGTCCCTAGAGAGAGAGATTTCTATGTCCTTAGAGGGATTTCTATGTCGCTAGAGGGATTTCTAGGTCCCTAGAGGGATTTCTATGTCCCAGAGGGATTTCTAGGTCCCTAGAGGGATTTCAATGTCCCTAGAGGGATAGATTTCTATGTCCCTAGAGGGATTTCTATGTCCCTAGAGGGATTTCTATGTCCCAAGAGGGATTTCTATGTCCCTAGAGGGATAGATTTCTATGTCCCTAGAGGGATTTCTATGTCCCTAGAGAGAGAGATTTCTATGTCCTTAGAGGGATTTCTATGTCGCTAGAGGGATTTCTAGGTCCCTAGAGGGATTTCTATGTCCCAGAGGGATTTCTAGGTCCCTAGAGGGATTTCTATGTCCCTAGAGGGATAGATTTCTATGTCCCTAGAGGGATTTCTATGTCCCTAGAGGGATTTCTATGTCCCTAGAGGGATAGATTTCTATGTCCCTAGAGGGATTTCTATGTCCCTAGAGGGATTTCTATGTCCCAAGAGGGATTTCTATGTCCCTAGAGGGATAGATTTCTATGTCCCTAGAGGGATTTCTATGTCCCTAGAGGGATTTCTATGTCGCTAGAGGGATTTCTAGGTCGCTAGAGGGATTTCTATGTCCCAAGAGGGATTTCTATGTCCCTAGAGGGATAGATTTCTATGTCCCTAGAGGGATTTCAATGTCCCTAGAGGGATTTCTATGTCCCAAGAGGGATTTCTATGTCCCTAGAGGGATAGATTTCTATGTCGCTAGAGGGATTTCTAGGTCGCTAGAGGGATTTCTATGTCCCTAGAGGGATTTCTAGGTCCCTAGAGGGATAGATTTCTATGTCCCTAGAGGGATTTCTATGTCCCAAGAGGGATTTCTATGTCCCAAGAGGGATTTCTATGTCCCTAGAGGGATTTCTATGTCCCAAGAGGGATTTCTAGGTCCCTAGAGGGATTTCTATGTCCCTAGAGGGATAGATTTCTATGTCCCTAGAGGGATTTCTATGTCCCTAGAGGGATTTCTATGTCCCAAGAGGGATTTCTATGTCCCTAGAGGGATAGATTTCTACGTCCCTAGAGGGATTTCTATGTCCCTAGAGGGATTTCTATGTCCCAAGAGGGATTTCTATGTCCCTAGAGGGATTTCTATGTCCCTAGAGGGATCGATTTCTATGTCCCAAGAGGGATAGATTTCTATGTCCCTAGAGGGATTTCTATGTCCCTAGAGGGATTTCTATGTCCCAAGAGGGATTTCTATGTCCCTAGAGGGATTTCTATGTCCCTAGAGGGATAGATTTCTATGTCCCTAGAGGGATTTCTATGTCCCAAGAGGGATTTCTATGTCCCAAGAGGGATTTCTATGTCCCTAGAGGGATAGATTTCTATGTCCCTAGAGGGATTTCAATGTCCCTAGAGGGATTTCTATGTCCCTAGAGGGATTTCTAGGTCCCTAGAGGGATTTCTATGTCCCTAGAGGGATAGATTTCTATGTCCCTAGAGGGATAGATTTCTATGTCCCTAGAGGGATTTCAATGTCCCTAGAGGGATTTCTATGTCCCAAGAGGGATTTCTATGTCCCAAGAGGGATTTCTATGTCCCTAGAGGGATTTCTATGTCCCTAGAGGGATAGATTTCTATGTCCCTAGAGGGATTTCTATGTCCCTAGAGGGATTTCTATGTCCCAAGAGGGATTTCTATGTCCCAAGAGGGATTTCTATGTCCCTAGAGGGATAGATTTCTATGTCCCTAGAGGGATTTCGATGTCCCTAGAGGGATTTCTATGTCCCAAGAGGGATTTCTATGTCCCAAGAGGGATTTCTATGTCCCTAGAGGGATTTCTATGTCCCTAGAGGGATAGATTTCTATGTCCCTAGAGGGATTTCTAGGTCCCTAGAGGGATTTCTAGGTCCCTAGAGGGATTTCTATGTCCCTAGAGGGATAGATTTCTATGTCCCTAGAGGGATTTCTATGTCCCTAGAGGGATTTCTATGTCCCTAGAGGGATTTCTATGTCCCAAGAGGGATTTCTATGTCCCTAGAGGGATTTCTATGTCGCTAGAGGGATTTCTAGGTCGCTAGAGGGATTTCTATGTCCCAAGAGGGATTTCTATGTCCCTAGAGGGATTTCTATGTCCCTAGAGGGATAGATTTCTATGTCCCTAGAGGGATTTCTATGTCCCAAGAGGGATTTCTATGTCCCAAGAGGGATTTCTATGTCCCTAGAGGGATAGATTTCTATGTCCCTAGAGGGATTTCAATGTACCTAGAGGGATTTCTATGTCCCAAGAGGGATTTCTATGTCCCAAGAGGGATTTCTATGTCCCTAGAGGGATTTCTATGTCCCTAGAGGGATTTCTATGTCCCAAGAGGGATTTCTATGTCCCAAGAGGGATTTCTATGTCCCTAGAGGGATAGATTTCTATGTCCCTAGAGGGATTTCAATGTCCCTAGAGGGATTTCTATGTCCCAAGAGGGATTTCTATGTCCCAAGAGGGATTTCTATGTCCCTAGAGGGATTTCTATGTCCCTAGAGGGATAGATTTCTATGTCCCTAGAGGGATAGATTTCTATGTCCCTAGAGGGATTTCTAGGTCCCTAGAGGGATTTCTAGGTCCCTAGAGGGATTTCTATGTCCCTAGAGGGATAGATTTCTATGTCCCTAGAGGGATTTCTATGTCCCTAGAGGGATTTCTATGTCCCAAGAGGGATTTCTATGTCCCTAGAGGGATAGATTTCTATGTCCCTAGAGGGATTTCTATGTCCCTAGAGGGATTTCTAGGTCCCTAGAGAGAGAGATTTCTATGTCCTTAGAGGGATTTCTATGTCGCTAGAGGGATTTCTAGGTCCCTAGAGGGATTTCTATGTCCCAGAGGGATTTCTAGGTCCCTAGAGGGATTTCAATGTCCCTAGAGGGATTTCTATGTCCCAAGAGGGATTTCTATGTCCCAAGAGGGATTTCTATGTCCCTAGAGGGATTTCTATGTCGCTAGAGGGATTTCTAGGTCGCTAGAGGGATTTCTATGTCCCAAGAGGGATTTCTATGTCCCTAGAGGGATTTCTATGTCCCTAGAGGGATAGATTTCTATGTCCCTAGAGGGATTTCTATGTCCCAAGAGGGATTTCTATGTCCCAAGAGGGATTTCTATGTCCCTAGAGGGATAGATTTCTATGTCCCTAGAGGGATTTCAATGTACCTAGAGGGATTTCTATGTCCCAAGAGGGATTTCTATGTCCCAAGAGGGATTTCTATGTCCCTAGAGGGATTTCTATGTCCCTAGAGGGATTTCTATGTCCCAAGAGGGATTTCTATGTCCCAAGAGGGATTTCTATGTCCCTAGAGGGATAGATTTCTATGTCCCTAGAGGGATTTCAATGTCCCTAGAGGGATTTCTATGTCCCAAGAGGGATTTCTATGTCCCAAGAGGGATTTCTATGTCCCTAGAGGGATTTCTATGTCCCTAGAGGGATAGATTTCTATGTCCCTAGAGGGATAGATTTCTATGTCCCTAGAGGGATTTCTAGGTCCCTAGAGGGATTTCTAGGTCCCTAGAGGGATTTCTATGTCCCTAGAGGGATAGATTTCTATGTCCCTAGAGGGATTTCTATGTCCCTAGAGGGATTTCTATGTCCCAAGAGGGATTTCTATGTCCCTAGAGGGATAGATTTCTATGTCCCTAGAGGGATTTCTATGTCCCTAGAGGGATTTCTAGGTCCCTAGAGAGAGAGATTTCTATGTCCTTAGAGGGATTTCTATGTCGCTAGAGGGATTTCTAGGTCCCTAGAGGGATTTCTATGTCCCAGAGGGATTTCTAGGTCCCTAGAGGGATTTCTATGTCCCTAGAGGGATAGATTTCTATGTCCCTAGAGGGATTTCTATGTCCCAAGAGGGATTTCTATGTCCCAAGAGGGATTTCTATGTCCCTAGAGGGATAGATTTCTATGTCCCTAGAGGGATTTCAATGTCCCTAGAGGGATTTCTATGTCCCAAGAGGGATTTCTATGTCCCAAGAGGGATTTCTATGTCCCTAGAGGGATTTCTATGTCCCTAGAGGGATAGATTTCTATGTCCCTAGAGGGATAGATTTCTATGTCCCTAGAGGGATTTCTAGGTCCCTAGAGGGATTTCTAGGTCCCTAGAGGGATTTCTATGTCCCTAGAGGGATAGATTTCTATGTCCCTAGAGGGATTTCTATGTCCCTAGAGGGATTTCTATGTCCCAAGAGGGATTTCTATGTCCCTAGAGGGATAGATTTCTATGTCCCTAGAGGGATTTCTATGTCCCTAGAGGGATTTCTAGGTCCCTAGAGAGAGAGATTTCTATGTCCTTAGAGGGATTTCTATGTCGCTAGAGGGATTTCTAGGTCCCAAGAGGGATTTCTATGTCCCAAGAGGGATTTCTATGTCCCTAGAGGGATAGATTTCTATGTCCCTAGAGGGATTTCAATGTCCCTAGAGGGATTTCTATGTCCCAAGAGGGATTTCTATGTCCCAAGAGGGATTTCTATGTCCCTAGAGGGATTTCTATGTCCCTAGAGGGATAGATTTCTATGTCCCTAGAGGGATAGATTTCTATGTCCCTAGAGGGATTTCTAGGTCCCTAGAGGGATTTCTAGGTCCCTAGAGGGATTTCTATGTCCCTAGAGGGATAGATTTCTATGTCCCTAGAGGGATTTCTATGTCCCTAGAGGGATTTCTATGTCCCAAGAGGGATTTCTATGTCCCTAGAGGGATAGATTTCTATGTCCCTAGAGGGATTTCTATGTCCCTAGAGGGATTTCTAGGTCCCTAGAGAGAGAGATTTCTATGTCCTTAGAGGGATTTCTATGTCGCTAGAGGGATTTCTAGGTCCCAAGAGGGATTTCTATGTCCCAAGAGGGATTTCTATGTCCCTAGAGGGATAGATTTCTATGTCCCTAGAGGGATTTCAATGTCCCTAGAGGGATTTCTATGTCCCAAGAGGGATTTCTATGTCCCAAGAGGGATTTCTATGTCCCTAGAGGGATTTCTATGTCCCTAGAGGGATAGATTTCTATGTCCCTAGAGGGATAGATTTCTATGTCCCTAGAGGGATTTCTAGGTCCCTAGAGGGATTTCTAGGTCCCTAGAGGGATTTCTATGTCCCTAGAGGGATAGATTTCTATGTCCCTAGAGGGATTTCTATGTCCCTAGAGGGATTTCTATGTCCCAAGAGGGATTTCTATGTCCCTAGAGGGATAGATTTCTATGTCCCTAGAGGGATTTCTATGTCCCTAGAGGGATTTCTAGGTCCCTAGAGAGAGAGATTTCTATGTCCTTAGAGGGATTTCTATGTCGCTAGAGGGATTTCTAGGTCCCTAGAGGGATTTCTATGTCCCAGAGGGATTTCTAGGTCCCTAGAGGGATTTCTATGTCCCTAGAGGGATAGATTTCTATGTCCCTAGAGGGATTTCTATGTCCCTAGAGGGATTTCTATGTCCCTAGAGGGATAGATTTCTATGTCCCTAGAGGGATTTCTAGGTCCCTAGAGGGATTTCTATGTCCCTAGAGGGATAGATTTCTATGTCCCTAGAGGGATAGATTTCTATGTCCCTAGAGGGATTTCAATGTCCCTAGAGGGATTTCTATGTCCCAAGAGGGATTTCTATGTCCCAAGAGGGATTTCTATGTCCCTAGAGGGATTTCTATGTCGCTAGAGGGATTTCTAGGTCGCTAGAGGGATTTCTATGTCCCAAGAGGGATTTCTATGTCCCTAGAGGGATTTCTATGTCCCTAGAGGGATAGATTTCTATGTCCCTAGAGGGATTTCTATGTCCCAAGAGGGATTTCTATGTCCCAAGAGGGATTTCTATGTCCCTAGAGGGATAGATTTCTATGTCCCTAGAGGGATTTCAATGTACCTAGAGGGATTTCTATGTCCCAAGAGGGATTTCTATGTCCCAAGAGGGATTTCTATGTCCCTAGAGGGATTTCTATGTCCCTAGAGGGATTTCTATGTCCCAAGAGGGATTTCTATGTCCCAAGAGGGATTTCTATGTCCCTAGAGGGATAGATTTCTATGTCCCTAGAGGGATTTCAATGTCCCTAGAGGGATTTCTATGTCCCAAGAGGGATTTCTATGTCCCAAGAGGGATTTCTATGTCCCTAGAGGGATTTCTATGTCCCTAGAGGGATAGATTTCTATGTCCCTAGAGGGATAGATTTCTATGTCCCTAGAGGGATTTCTAGGTCCCTAGAGGGATTTCTAGGTCCCTAGAGGGATTTCTATGTCCCTAGAGGGATAGATTTCTATGTCCCTAGAGGGATTTCTATGTCCCTAGAGGGATTTCTATGTCCCAAGAGGGATTTCTATGTCCCTAGAGGGATAGATTTCTATGTCCCTAGAGGGATTTCTATGTCCCTAGAGGGATTTCTAGGTCCCTAGAGAGAGAGATTTCTATGTCCTTAGAGGGATTTCTATGTCGCTAGAGGGATTTCTAGGTCCCTAGAGGGATTTCTATGTCCCAGAGGGATTTCTAGGTCCCTAGAGGGATTTCTATGTCCCTAGAGGGATAGATTTCTATGTCCCTAGAGGGATTTCTATGTCCCTAGAGGGATTTCTATGTCCCTAGAGGGATAGATTTCTATGTCCCTAGAGGGATTTCTAGGTCCCTAGAGGGATTTCTATGTCCCTAGAGGGATAGATTTCTATGTCCCTAGAGGGATAGATTTCTATGTCCCTAGAGGGATTTCAATGTCCCTAGAGGGATTTCTATGTCCCAAGAGGGATTTCTATGTCCCAAGAGGGATTTCTATGTCCCTAGAGGGATTTCTATGTCCCTAGAGGGATAGATTTCTATGTCCCTAGAGGGATTTCTCTGTCCCTAGAGGGATTTCTATGTCCCAAGAGGGATTTCTATGTCCCAAGAGGGATTTCTATGTCCCTAGAGGGATAGATTTCTATGTCCCTAGAGGGATTTCGATGTCCCTAGAGGGATTTCTATGTCCCAAGAGGGATTTCTATGTCCTAAGAGGGATTTTTATGTCCCTAGAGGGATTTCTATGTCCCTAGAGGGATAGATTTCTATGTCCCTAGAGGGATTTCTAGGTCCCTAGAGGGATTTCTAGGTCCCTAGAGGGATTTCTATGTCCCTAGAGGGATAGATTTCTATGTCCCTAGAGGGATTTCTATGTCCCTAGAGGGATTTCTATGTCCCTAGAGGGATTTCTATGTCGCTAGAGGGATTTCTAGGTCGCTAGAGGGATTTCTCTGTCCCAAGAGGGATTTCTATGTCCCTAGAGGGATAGATTTCTATGTCCCAAGAGGGATTTCTATGTCCCTAGAGGGATTTCTATGTCGCTAGAGGGATTTCTAGGTCGCTAGAGGGATTTCTATGTCCCAAGAGGGATTTCTATGTCCCTAGAGGGATTTCTATGTCCCTAGAGGGATAGATTTCTATGTCCCTAGAGGGATTTCTATGTCCCAAGAGGGATTTCTATGTCCCAAGAGGGATTTCTATGTCCCTAGAGGGATTTCTATGTCCCTAGAGGGATAGATTTCTATGTCCCTAGAGGGATTTCTATGTCCCAAGAGGGATTTCTATGTCCCAAGAGGGATTTCTATGTCCCTAGAGGGATAGATTTCTATGTCCCTAGAGGGATTTCAATGTACCTAGAGGGATTTCTATGTCCCAAGAGGGATTTCTATGTCCCAAGAGGGATTTCTATGTCCCTAGAGGGATTTCTATGTCCCTAGAGGGATAGATTTCTATGTCCCTAGAGGGATTTCTATGTCCCAAGAGGGATTTCTATGTCCCAAGAGGGATTTCTATGTCCCTAGAGGGATAGATTTCTATGTCCCTAGAGGGATTTCAATGTCCCTAGAGGGATTTCTATGTCCCAAGAGGGATTTCTATGTCCCAAGAGGGATTTCTATGTCCCTAGAGGGATTTCTATGTCCCTAGAGGGATAGATTTCTATGTCCCTAGAGGGATAGATTTCTATGTCCCTAGAGGGATTTCTAGGTCCCTAGAGGGATTTCTAGGTCCCTAGAGGGATTTCTATGTCCCTAGAGGGATAGATTTCTATGTCCCTAGAGGGATTTCTATGTCCCTAGAGGGATTTCTATGTCCCAAGAGGGATTTCTATGTCCCTAGAGGGATAGATTTCTATGTCCCTAGAGGGATTTCTATGTCCCTAGAGGGATTTCAATGTCCCTAGAGGGATTTCTATGTCCCAAGAGGGATTTCTATGTCCCAAGAGGGATTTCTATGTCCCTAGAGGGATTTCTATGTCCTTAGAGGGATAGATTTCTATGTCCCTAGAGGGATTTCTATGTCCCTAGAGGGATAGATTTCTATGTCCCTAGAGGGATTTCTATGTCCCTAGAGGGATTTCTATGTCCCTAGAGGGATAGATTTCTATGTCCCTAGAGGGATTTCTAGGTCCCTAGAGGGATTTCTATGTCCCTAGAGGGATAGATTTCTATGTCCCTAGAGGGATAGATTTCTATGTCCCTAGAGGGATTTCAATGTCCCTAGAGGGATTTCTATGTCCCAAGAGGGATTTCTATGTCCCAAGAGGGATTTCTATGTCCCTAGAGGGATTTCTATGTCCCTAGAGGGATAGATTTCTATTTCCCTAGAGGGATTTCTCTGTCCCTAGAGGGATTTCTATGTCCCAAGAGGGATTTCTATGTCCCAAGAGGGATTTCTATGTCCCTAGAGGGATAGATTTCTATGTCCCTAGAGGGATTTCGATGTCCCTAGAGGGATTTCTATGTCCCAAGAGGGATTTCTATGTCCTAAGAGGGATTTCTATGTCCCTAGAGGGATTTCTATGTCCCTAGAGGGATAGATTTCTATGTCCCTAGAGGGATTTCTAGGTCCCTAGAGGGATTTCTAGGTCCCTAGAGGGATTTCTATGTCCCTAGAGGGATAGATTTCTATGTCCCTAGAGGGATTTCTATGTCCCTAGAGGGATTTCTATGTCCCTAGAGGGATTTCTATGTCGCTAGAGGGATTTCTAGGTCGCTAGAGGGATTTCTCTGTCCCAAGAGGGATTTCTATGTCCCTAGAGGGATAGATTTCTATGTCCCAAGAGGGATTTCTATGTCCCTAGAGGGATTTCTATGTCGCTAGAGGGATTTCTAGGTCGCTAGAGGGATTTCTTTGTCCCAAGAGGGATTTCTATGTCCCTAGAGGGATTTCTATGTCCCTAGAGGGATAGATTTCTATGTCCCTAGAGGGATTTCTATGTCCCAAGAGGGATTTCTATGTCCCAAGAGGGATTTCTATGTCCCTAGAGGGATAGATTTCTATGTCCCTAGAGGGATTTCAATGTCCCTAGAGGGATTTCTATGTCCCGAGAGGGATTTCTATGTCCCAAGAGGGATTTCTATGTCCCTAGAGGGATTTCTATGTCCCTAGAGGGATAGATTTCTATGTCCCTAGAGGGATTTCTATGTCCCTAGAGGGATTTCTATGTCCCAAGAGGGATTTCTATGTCCCAAGAGGGATTTCTATGTCCC
Source organism: Troilus luridus (assembly GCA_964056705.1). Taxonomy (NCBI): domain Eukaryota; kingdom Metazoa; phylum Arthropoda; class Insecta; order Hemiptera; family Pentatomidae; genus Troilus; species Troilus luridus. The sequence goes on from CAXKTH010000254.1 coordinate 165,733, forward strand.
TAGAGGGATAGATTTCTATGTCCCTAGAGGGATTTCAATGTCCCTAGAGGGATTTCTATGTCCCAAGAGGGATTTCTATGTCCCAAGAGGGATTTCTATGTCCCTAGAGGGATTTCTATGTCCCTAGAGGGATAGATTTCTATGTCCCTAGAGGGATTTCTATGTCCCTAGAGGGATTTCTATGTCCCAAGAGGGATTTCTATGTCCCAAGAGGGATTTCTATGTCCCTAGAGGGATAGATTTCTATGTCCCTAGAGGGATTTCAATGTCCCTAGAGGGATTTCTATGTCCCAAGAGGGATTTCTATGTCCCAAGAGGGATTTCTATGTCCCTAGAGGGATTTCTATGTCCCTAGAGGGATAGATTTCTATGTCCCAAGAGGGATTTCTATGTCCCAAGAGGGATTTCTATGTCCCTAGAGGGATTTCTATGTCCCTAGAGGGATAGATTTCTATGTCCCTAGAGGGATTTCTATGTCCCTAGAGGGATTTCTATGTCCCAAGAGGGATTTCTATGTCCCAAGAGGGATTTCTATGTCCCTAGAGGGATAGATTTCTATGTCCCTAGAGGGATTTCAATGTCCCTAGAGGGATTTCTATGTCCCAAGAGGGATTTCTATGTCCCAAGAGGGATTTCTATGTCCCTAGAGGGATTTCTATGTCCCTAGAGGGATAGATTTCTATGTCCCTAGAGGGATTTCTATGTCCCTAGAGGGATTTCTAGGTCCCTAGAGGGATTTCTATGTCCCTAGAGGGATAGATTTCTATGTCCCTAGAGGGATTTCTATGTCCCTAGAGGGATTTCTATGTCCCAAGAGGGATTTCTATGTCCCTAGAGGGATAGATTTCTATGTCCCTAGAGGGATTTCTATGTCCCTAGAGAGAGAGATTTCTATGTCCTTAGAGGGATTTCTATGTCCCTAGAGGGATTTCTATGTCCCTAGAGGGATTTCTATGTCCCAAGAGGGATTTCTATGTCCCTAGAGGGATTTCTATGTCCCAAGAGGGATTTCTATGTCCCTAGAGGGATTTCTATGTCCCTAGAGGGATAGATTTCTATGTCCCTAGAGGGATTTCTATGTCCCAAGAGGGATTTCTATGTCCCAAGAGGGATTTCTATGTCCCTAGAGGGATAGATTTCTATGTCCCTAGAGGGATTTCAATGTCCCTAGAGGGATTTCTATGTCCCAAGAGGGATTTCTATGTCCCAAGAGGGATTTCTATGTCCCTAGAGGGATTTCTATGTCCCTAGAGGGATAGATTTCTATGTCCCTAGAGGGATTTCTATGTCCCTAGAGGGATTTCTATGTCCCAAGAGGGATTTCTATGTCCCAAGAGGGATTTCTATGTCCCTAGAGGGATAGATTTCTATGTCCCTAGAGGGATTTCAATGTCCCTAGAGGGATTTCTATGTCCCAAGAGGGATTTCTATGTCCCAAGAGGGATTTCTATGTCCCTAGAGGGATTTCTATGTCCCTAGAGGGATAGATTTCTATGTCCCAAGAGGGATTTCTATGTCCCAAGAGGGATTTCTATGTCCCTAGAGGGATTTCTATGTCCCTAGAGGGATAGATTTCTATGTCCCTAGAGGGATTTCTATGTCCCTAGAGGGATTTCTATGTCCCAAGAGGGATTTCTATGTCCCAAGAGGGATTTCTATGTCCCTAGAGGGATAGATTTCTATGTCCCTAGAGGGATTTCAATGTCCCTAGAGGGATTTCTATGTCCCAAGAGGGATTTCTATGTCCCAAGAGGGATTTCTATGTCCCTAGAGGGATTTCTATGTCCCTAGAGGGATAGATTTCTATGTCCCTAGAGGGATTTCTAGGTCCCTAGAGGGATTTCTAGGTCCCTAGAGGGATTTCTATGTCCCTAGAGGGATAGATTTCTATGTCCCTAGAGGGATTTCTATGTCCCTAGAGGGATTTCTATGTCCCAAGAGGGATTTCTATGTCCCTAGAGGGATAGATTTCTATGTCCCTAGAGGGATTTCTATGTCCCTAGAGAGAGAGATTTCTATGTCCTTAGAGGGATTTCTATGTCGCTAGAGGGATTTCTAGGTCCCTAGAGGGATTTCTATGTCCCAGAGGGATTTCTAGGTCCCTAGAGGGATTTCTATGTCCCTAGACGGATAGATTTCTATGTCCCTAGAGGGATTTCTATGTCCCAAGAGGGATTTCTATGTCCCTAGAGGGATTTCTATGTCCCTAGAGGGATAGATTTCTATGTCCCTAGAGGGATAGATTTCTATGTCCCTAGAGGGATTTCAATGTCCCTAGAGGGATTTCTATGTCCCAAGAGGGATTTCTATGTCGCTAGAGGGATTTCTAGGTCCCTAGAGGGATTTCAATGTCCCTAGAGGGATTTCTATGTCCCAAGAGGGATTTCTATGTCCCAAGAGGGATTTCTAGGTCCCTAGAGGGATTTCTATGTCCCTAGAGGGATAGATTTCTATGTCCCTAGAGGGATTTCTATGTCCCTAGAGGGATTTCTATGTCCCAAGAGGGATTTCTATGTCCCTAGAGGGATAGATTTCTATGTCCCTAGAGGGATTTCTATGTCCCTAGAGGGATTTCTATGTCCCAAGAGGGATTTCTATGTCCCTAGAGGGATTTCTATGTCCCAAGAGGGATTTCTATGTCCCTAGAGGGATTTCTATGTCCCTAGAGGGATAGATTTCTATGTCCCTAGAGGGATTTCTATGTCCCAAGAGGGATTTCTATGTCCCAAAAGGGATTTCTATGTCCCTAGAGGGATAGATTTCTATGTCCCTAGAGGGATTTCAATGTCCCTAGAGGGATTTCTATGTCCCAAGAGGGATTTCTATGTCCCAAGAGGGATTTCTATGTCCCTAGAGGGATTTCTATGTCCCTAGAGGGATAGATTTCTATGTCCCTAGAGGGATTTCTAGGTCCCTAGAGGGATTTCTAGGTCCCTAGAGGGATTTCTATGTCCCTAGAGGGATAGATTTCTATGTCCCTAGAGGGATTTCAATGTCCCTAGAGGGATTTCTATGTCCCAAGAGGGATTTCTATGTCCCAAGAGGGATTTCTATGTCCCTAGAGGGATTTCTATGTCCCTAGAGGGATAGATTTCTATGTCCCTAGAGGGATTTCTAGGTCCCTAGAGGGATTTCTAGGTCCCTAGAGGGATTTCTATGTCCCTAGAGGGATAGATTTCTATGTCCCTAGAGGGATTTCTATGTCCCTAGAGGGATTTCTATGTCCCAAGAGGGATTTCTATGTCCCTAGAGGGATTTCTATGTCCCAAGAGGGATTTCTATGTCCCTAGAGGGATTTCTATGTCCCTAGAGGGATAGATTTCTATGTCCCTAGACTGATTTCTATGTCCCAAGAGGGATTTCTATGTCCCAAGAGGGATTTCTATGTCCCTAGAGGGATAGATTTCTATGTCCCTAGAGGGATTTCAATGTCCCTATAGGGATTTCTATGTCCCAAGAGGGATTTCTATGTCCCAAGAGTGATTTCTATGTCCCTAGAGGGATTTCTATGTCCCTAGAGGGATAGATTTCTATGTCCCTAGAGGGATTTCTAGGTCCCTAGAGGGATTTCTAGGTCCCTAGAGGGATTTCTATGTCCCTAGAGGGATAGATTTCTATGTCCCTAGAGGGATTTCTATGTCCCAAGAGGGATTTCTATGTCCCAAGAGGGATTTCTATGTCCCTAGAGGGATTTCTATGTCCCTAGAGGGATAGATTTCTATGTCCCTAGAGGGATTTCTAGGTCCCTAGAGGGATTTATAGGTCCCTAGAGGGATTTCTATGTCCCTAGAGGGATAGATTTCTATGTCCCTAGAGGGATTTCTATGTCCCTAGAGGGATTTCTATGTCCCAAGAGGGATTTCTATGTCCCTAGAGGGATAGATTTCTATGTCCCTAGAGGGATTTCTATGTCCCTAGAGAGAGAGATTTCTATGTCCTTAGAGGGATTTCTATGTCCCTAGAGGGATTTCTATGTCCCTAGAGGGATTTCTATGTCCCAAGAGGGATTTCTATGTCCCTAGAGGGATTTCTATGTCCCAAGAGGGATTTCTATGTCCCTAGAGGGATTTCTATGTCCCTAGAGGGATAGATTTCTATGTCCCTAGAGGGATTTCTATGTCCCAAGAGGGATTTCTATGTCCCTAGAGGGATTTCTATGTCCCTAGACGGATAGATTTCTATGTCCCTAGAGGGATTTCTATGTCCCAGGAGGGATTTCTATGTCCCTAGAGGGATTTCTATGTCCCTAGAGGGATAGATTTCTATGTCCCTAGAGGGATAGATTTCTATGTCCCTATAGGGATTTCAATGTCCCTAGAGGGATTTCTATGTCCCAAGAGGGATTTCTATGTCGCTAGAGGGATTTCTAGGTCCCTAGAGGGATTTCAATGTCCCTAGAGGGATTTCTATGTCCCAAGAGGGATTTCTATGTCCCAAGAGGGATTTCTAGGTCCCTAGAGGGATTTCTATGTCCCTAGAGGGATAGATTTCTATGTCCCTAGAGGGATTTCTATGTCCCTAGAGGGATTTCTATGTCCCAAGAGGGATTTCTATGTCCCTAGAGGGATAGATTTCTATGTCCCTAGAGGGATTTCTATGTCCCTAGAGGGATCTCTATGTCCCAAGAGGGATTTCTATGTCCCTAGAGGGATTTCTATGTCCCAAGAGGGATTTCTATGTCCCTAGAGGGATTTCTATGTCCCTAGAGGGATAGATTTCTATGTCCCTAGAGGGATTTCTATGTCCCAAGAGGGATTTCTATGTCCCAAAAGGGATTTCTATGTCCCTAGAGGGATATATTTCTATGTCCCTAGAGGGATTTCAATGTCCCTAGAGGGATTTCTATGTCCCAAGAGGGATTTCTATGTCCCAAGAGGGATTTCTATGTCCCTAGAGGGATTTCTATGTCCCTAGAGGGATAGATTTCTATGTCCCTAGAGGGATTTCTAGGTCCCTAGAGGGATTTCTAGGTCCCTAGAGGGATTTCTATGTCCCTAGAGGGATAGATTTCTATGTCCCTAGAGGGATTTCAATGTCCCTAGAGGGATTTCTATGTCCCAAGAGGGATTTCTATGTCCCAAGAGGGATTTCTATGTCCCTAGAGGGATTTCTATGTCCCTAGAGGGATAGATTTCTATGTCCCTAGAGGGATTTCTAGGTCCCTAGAGGGATTTCTAGGTCCCTAGAGGGATTTCTATGTCCCTAGAGGGATAGATTTCTATGTCCCTAGAGGGATTTCTATGTCCCTAGAGGGATTTCTATGTCCCTAGAGGGATTTCTATGTCCCAAGAGGGATTTCTATGTCCCTAGAGGGATTTCTATGTCCCTAGAGGGATAGATTTCTATGTCCCTAGAGGGATTTCTATGTCCCAAGAGGGATTTCTATGTCCCAAGAGGGATTTCTATGTCCCTAGAGGGATAGATTTCTATGTCCCTAGAGGGATTTCAATGTCCCTAGAGGGATTTCTATGTCCCAAGAGGGATTTCTATGTCCCAAGAGTGATTTCTATGTCCCTAGAGGGATTTCTATGTCCCTAGAGGGATAGATTTCTATGTCCCTAGAGGGATTTCTATGTCCCAAGAGGGATTTCTATGTCCCAAGAGGGATTTCTATGTCCCTAGAGGGATTTCTATGTCCCTAGAGGGATAGATTTCTATGTCCCTAGAGGGATAGATTTCTATGTCCCTAGAGGGATTTCTAGGTCCCTAGAGGGATTTCTAGGTCCCTAGAGAGAGAGATTTCTATGTCCTTAGAGGGATTTCTATGTCGCTAGAGGGATTTCTAGGTCCCAAGAGGGATTTCTATGTCCCAAGAGGGATTTCTATGTCCCTAGAGGGATAGATTTCTATGTCCCTAGAGGGATTTCAATGTCCCTAGAGGGATTTCTATGTCCCAAGAGGGATTTCTATGTCCCAAGAGGGATTTCTATGTCCCTAGAGGGATTTCTATGTCCCTAGAGGGATAGATTTCTATGTCCCTAGAGGGATAGATTTCTATGTCCCTAGAGGGATTTCTAGGTCCCTAGAGGGATTTCTAGGTCCCTAGAGGGATTTCTATGTCCCTAGAGGGATAGATTTCTATGTCCCTAGAGGGATTTCTATGTCCCTAGAGGGATTTCTATGTCCCAAGAGGGATTTCTATGTCCCTAGAGGGATAGATTTCTATGTCCCTAGAGGGATTTCTATGTCCCTAGAGGGATTTCTAGGTCCCTAGAGAGAGAGATTTCTATGTCCTTAGAGGGATTTCTATGTCGCTAGAGGGATTTCTAGGTCCCTAGAGGGATTTCTATGTCCCAGAGGGATTTCTAGGTCCCTAGAGGGATTTCTATGTCCCTAGAGGGATAGATTTCTATGTCCCTAGAGGGATTTCTATGTCCCTAGAGGGATTTCTATGTCCCTAGAGGGATAGATTTCTATGTCCCTAGAGGGATTTCTAGGTCCCTAGAGGGATTTCTATGTCCCTAGAGGGATAGATTTCTATGTCCCTAGAGGGATAGATTTCTATGTCCCTAGAGGGATTTCAATGTCCCTAGAGGGATTTCTATGTCCCAAGAGGGATTTCTATGTCCCAAGAGGGATTTCTATGTCCCTAGAGGGATTTCTATGTCGCTAGAGGGATTTCTAGGTCGCTAGAGGGATTTCTATGTCCCAAGAGGGATTTCTATGTCCCTAGAGGGATTTCTATGTCCCTAGAGGGATAGATTTCTATGTCCCTAGAGGGATTTCTATGTCCCAAGAGGGATTTCTATGTCCCAAGAGGGATTTCTATGTCCCTAGAGGGATAGATTTCTATGTCCCTAGAGGGATTTCAATGTACCTAGAGGGATTTCTATGTCCCAAGAGGGATTTCTATGTCCCAAGAGGGATTTCTATGTCCCTAGAGGGATTTCTATGTCCCTAGAGGGATTTCTATGTCCCAAGAGGGATTTCTATGTCCCAAGAGGGATTTCTATGTCCCTAGAGGGATAGATTTCTATGTCCCTAGAGGGATTTCAATGTCCCTAGAGGGATTTCTATGTCCCAAGAGGGATTTCTATGTCCCAAGAGGGATTTCTATGTCCCTAGAGGGATTTCTATGTCCCTAGAGGGATAGATTTCTATGTCCCTAGAGGGATAGATTTCTATGTCCCTAGAGGGATTTCTAGGTCCCTAGAGGGATTTCTAGGTCCCTAGAGGGATTTCTATGTCCCTAGAGGGATAGATTTCTATGTCCCTAGAGGGATTTCTATGTCCCTAGAGGGATTTCTATGTCCCAAGAGGGATTTCTATGTCCCTAGAGGGATAGATTTCTATGTCCCTAGAGGGATTTCTATGTCCCTAGAGGGATTTCTAGGTCCCTAGAGAGAGAGATTTCTATGTCCTTAGAGGGATTTCTATGTCGCTAGAGGGATTTCTAGGTCCCTAGAGGGATTTCTATGTCCCAGAGGGATTTCTAGGTCCCTAGAGGGATTTCTATGTCCCTAGAGGGATAGATTTCTATGTCCCTAGAGGGATTTCTATGTCCCTAGAGGGATTTCTATGTCCCTAGAGGGATAGATTTCTATGTCCCTAGAGGGATTTCTAGGTCCCTAGAGGGATTTCTATGTCCCTAGAGGGATAGATTTCTATGTCCCTAGAGGGATAGATTTCTATGTCCCTAGAGGGATTTCAATGTCCCTAGAGGGATTTCTATGTCCCAAGAGGGATTTCTATGTCCCAAGAGGGATTTCTATGTCCCTAGAGGGATTTCTATGTCCCTAGAGGGATAGATTTCTATGTCCCTAGAGGGATTTCTCTGTCCCTAGAGGGATTTCTATGTCCCAAGAGGGATTTCTATGTCCCAAGAGGGATTTCTATGTCCCTAGAGGGATAGATTTCTATGTCCCTAGAGGGATTTCGATGTCCCTAGAGGGATTTCTATGTCCCAAGAGGGATTTCTATGTCCTAAGAGGGATTTCTATGTCCCTAGAGGGATTTCTATGTCCCTAGAGGGATAGATTTCTATGTCCCTAGAGGGATTTCTAGGTCCCTAGAGGGATTTCTAGGTCCCTAGAGGGATTTCTATGTCCCTAGAGGGATAGATTTCTATGTCCCTAGAGGGATTTCTATGTCCCTAGAGGGATTTCTATGTCCCTAGAGGGATTTCTATGTCGCTAGAGGGATTTCTAGGTCGCTAGAGGGATTTCTCTGTCCCAAGAGGGATTTCTATGTCCCTAGAGGGATAGATTTCTATGTCCCAAGAGGGATTTCTATGTCCCTAGAGGGATTTCTATGTCGCTAGAGGGATTTCTAGGTCGCTAGAGGGATTTCTATGTCCCAAGAGGGATTTCTATGTCCCTAGAGGGATTTCTATGTCCCTAGAGGGATAGATTTCTATGTCCCTAGAGGGATTTCTATGTCCCAAGAGGGATTTCTATGTCCCAAGAGGGATTTCTATGTCCCTAGAGGGATTTCTATGTCCCTAGAGGGATAGATTTCTATGTCCCTAGAGGGATTTCTATGTCCCAAGAGGGATTTCTATGTCCCAAGAGGGATTTCTATGTCCCTAGAGGGATAGATTTCTATGTCCCTAGAGGGATTTCAATGTACCTAGAGGGATTTCTATGTCCCAAGAGGGATTTCTATGTCCCAAGAGGGATTTCTATGTCCCTAGAGGGATTTCTATGTCCCTAGAGGGATAGATTTCTATGTCCCTAGAGGGATTTCTATGTCCCAAGAGGGATTTCTATGTCCCAAGAGGGATTTCTATGTCCTTAGAGGGATAGATTTCTATGTCCCTAGAGGGATTTCAATGTCCCTAGAGGGATTTCTATGTCCCAAGAGGGATTTCTATGTCCCAAGAGGGATTTCTATGTCCCTAGAGGGATTTCTATGTCCCTAGAGGGATAGATTTCTATGTCCCTAGAGGGATAGATTTCTATGTCCCTAGAGGGATTTCTAGGTCCCTAGAGGGATTTCTAGGTCCCTAGAGGGATTTCTATGTCCCTAGAGGGATAGATTTCTATGTCCCTAGAGGGATTTCTATGTCCCTAGAGGGATTTCTATGTCCCAAGAGGGATTTCTATGTCCCTAGAGGGATAGATTTCTATGTCCCTAGAGGGATTTCTATGTCCCTAGAGGGATTTCAATGTCCCTAGAGGGATTTCTATGTCCCAAGAGGGATTTCTATGTCCCAAGAGGGATTTCTATGTCCCTAGAGGGATTTCTATGTCCTTAGAGGGATAGATTTCTATGTCCCTAGAGGGATTTCTATGTCCCTAGAGGGATAGATTTCTATGTCCCTAGAGGGATTTCTATGTCCCTAGAGGGATTTCTATGTCCCTAGAGGGATAGATTTCTATGTCCCTAGAGGGATTTCTAGGTCCCTAGAGGGATTTCTATGTCCCTAGAGGGATAGATTTCTATGTCCCTAGAGGGATAGATTTCTATGTCCCTAGAGGGATTTCAATGTCCCTAGAGGGATTTCTATGTCCCAAGAGGGATTTCTATGTCCCAAGAGGGATTTCTATGTCCCTAGAGGGATTTCTATGTCCCTAGAGGGATAGATTTCTATGTCCCTAGAGGGATTTCTCTGTCCCTAGAGGGATTTCTATGTCCCAAGAGGGATTTCTATGTCCCAAGAGGGATTTCTATGTCCCTAGAGGGATAGATTTCTATGTCCCTAGAGGGATTTCGATGTCCCTAGAGGGATTTCTATGTCCCAAGAGGGATTTCTATGTCCTAAGAGGGATTTCTATGTCCCTAGAGGGATTTCTATGTCCCTAGAGGGATAGATTTCTATGTCCCTAGAGGGATTTCTAGGTCCCTAGAGGGATTTCTAGGTCCCTAGAGGGATTTCTATGTCCCTAGAGGGATAGATTTCTATGTCCCTAGAGGGATTTCTATGTCCCTAGAGGGATTTCTATGTCCCTAGAGGGATTTCTATGTCGCTAGAGGGATTTCTAGGTCGCTAGAGGGATTTCTCTGTCCCAAGAGGGATTTCTATGTCCCTAGAGGGATAGATTTCTATGTCCCAAGAGGGATTTCTATGTCCCTAGAGGGATTTCTATGTCGCTAGAGGGATTTCTAGGTCGCTAGAGGGATTTCTTTGTCCCAAGAGGGATTTCTATGTCCCTAGAGGGATTTCTATGTCCCTAGAGGGATAGATTTCTATGTCCCTAGAGGGATTTCTATGTCCCAAGAGGGATTTCTATGTCCCAAGAGGGATTTCTATGTCCCTAGAGGGATAGATTTCTATGTCCCTAGAGGGATTTCAATGTCCCTAGAGGGATTTCTATGTCCCGAGAGGGATTTCTATGCCCCAAGAGGGATTTCTATGTCCCTAGAGGGATTTCTATGTCCCTAGAGGGATAGATTTCTATGTCCCTAGAGGGATTTCTATGTCCCTAGAGGGATTTCTATGTCCCAAGAGGGATTTCTATGTCCCAAGAGGGATTTCTATGTCCCTAGAGGGATAGATTTCTATGTCCCTAGAGGGATTTCAATGTCCCTAGAGGGATTTCTATGTCCCAAGAGGGATTTCTATGTCCCAAGAGGGATTTCTATGTCCCTAGAGGGATTTCTATGTCCCTAGAGGGATAGATTTCTATGTCCCTAGAGGGATTTCTATGTCCCTAGAGGGATTTCTATGTCCCAAGAGGGATTTCTATGTCCCAAGAGGGATTTCTATGTCCCTAGAGGGATAGATTTCTATGTCCCTAGAGGGATTTCAATGTCCCTAGAGGGATTTCTATGTCCCAAGAGGGATTTCTATGTCCCAAGAGGGATTTCTATGTCCCTAGAGGGATTTCTATGTCCCTAGAGGGATAGATTTCTATGTCCCAAGAGGGATTTCTATGTCCCAAGAGGGATTTCTATGTCCCTAGAGGGATTTCTATGTCCCTAGAGGGATAGATTTCTATGTCCCTAGAGGGATTTCTATGTCCCTAGAGGGATTTCTATGTCCCAAGAGGGATTTCTATGTCCCAAGAGGGATTTCTATGTCCCTAGAGGGATAGATTTCTATGTCCCTAGAGGGATTTCAATGTCCCTAGAGGGATTTCTATGTCCCAAGAGGGATTTCTATGTCCCAAGAGGGATTTCTATGTCCCTAGAGGGATTTCTATGTCCCTAGAGGGATAGATTTCTATGTCCCTAGAGGGATTTCTAGGTCCCTAGAGGGATTTCTAGGTCCCTAGAGGGATTTCTATGTCCCTAGAGGGATAGATTTCTATGTCCCTAGAGGGATTTCTATGTCCCTAGAGGGATTTCTATGTCCCAAGAGGGATTTCTATGTCCCTAGAGGGATAGATTTCTATGTCCCTAGAGGGATTTCTATGTCCCTAGAGAGAGAGATTTCTATGTCCTTAGAGGGATTTCTATGTCCCTAGAGGGATTTCTATGTCCCTAGAGGGATTTCTATGTCCCAAGAGGGATTTCTATGTCCCTAGAGGGATTTCTATGTCCCAAGAGGGATTTCTATGTCCCTAGAGGGATTTCTATGTCCCTAGAGGGATAGATTTCTATGTCCCTAGAGGGATTTCTATGTCCCAAGAGGGATTTCTATGTCCCAAGAGGGATTTCTATGTCCCTAGAGGGATAGATTTCTATGTCCCTAGAGGGATTTCAATGTCCCTAGAGGGATTTCTATGTCCCAAGAGGGATTTCTATGTCCCAAGAGGGATTTCTATGTCCCTAGAGGGATTTCTATGTCCCTAGAGGGATAGATTTCTATGTCCCTAGAGGGATTTCTATGTCCCTAGAGGGATTTCTATGTCCCAAGAGGGATTTCTATGTCCCAAGAGGGATTTCTATGTCCCTAGAGGGATAGATTTCTATGTCCCTAGAGGGATTTCAATGTCCCTAGAGGGATTTCTATGTCCCAAGAGGGATTTCTATGTCCCAAGAGGGATTTCTATGTCCCTAGAGGGATTTCTATGTCCCTAGAGGGATAGATTTCTATGTCCCAAGAGGGATTTCTATGTCCCAAGAGGGATTTCTATGTCCCTAGAGGGATTTCTATGTCCCTAGAGGGATAGATTTCTATGTCCCTAGAGGGATTTCTATGTCCCTAGAGGGATTTCTATGTCCCAAGAGGGATTTCTATGTCCCAAGAGGGATTTCTATGTCCCTAGAGGGATAGATTTCTATGTCCCTAGAGGGATTTCAATGTCCCTAGAGGGATTTCTATGTCCCAAGAGGGATTTCTATGTCCCAAGAGGGATTTCTATGTCCCTAGAGGGATTTCTATGTCCCTAGAGGGATAGATTTCTATGTCCCTAGAGGGATTTCTAGGTCCCTAGAGGGATTT
>CAXKTH010000255.1:0-68445 GCA_964056705.1 Troilus luridus
TGAGGTGCAGCTCCCGTCTGCGATCCCCTAAACGGATTTGTAAAATATTAAATAAGAGTAGTTTAGGCGCAACGGTTCCATCAAAAAGGTGAAAAATAAATTGTAAGTTAAAAGTTAAGACTTAAATGGACGGCGACCTTTGATATCCATTCCAGTTATGATAAAGTATGGCCCTCCTGGGGAAATCCCTAATACCTGGGGGACCCTTTTCCCTTTACTTCAGATTAAGCCATAAACGTCCATAGTGTAATTTATGTTCCTTTATTAGTCCTTCTAACCGTATATGAAGTCCAGCAATGTTACTTTCTTAAACTATCCTCATCTCTGTTTCGCCCACGATAGAGGCATGAAACGAGGGCCGAAACGTTGGGCGATTAAAATTAAACGATCTAATATTTGTATTTAGTGTAGCTTTTGAACTATTATTAATATTTATTACATACAAATGGGAAATAGCTCGATGAAATACCGACTTTGATGGGAATGAAAAATCGTATATCACCATACGGCGAATGCTTTGATATTTTCGCATTATATCAAATATATATGTATGTATATATATATATATATATATATATATATATATATATATATATATATATTTTTTTTTTTTTTTTTTTTTTTTAACGTATATTTTCTTATGCTTAATAAAATTTTTCAGAAATTGGGATGTTTCAACTGTGATTATTCTTTATAAATAGAAAAATATATATCGAATGCAGAATGCTTTTCCTTATTAATTTCAAAATGAACAGCATCATGTAAGTTTATTTAATAATAGTATTATAAAGAACAGTACCGGTTCTATTAAGAAAGAAAAGGGTTTCAGGAATATTACTACATATTACCTGGTATTATTTCGTTAATCCACACATACAGTTTGTGATTGGCCGCCATTGTGAACACATCTTAGCGTCCTTTTCCACGTGGCTTCAATTTGTTTACTTCCGGTTTTTACGGACATCATCAAAATGTAAGTTTTTTATTACTTTTATTACTGCGTTACTATATATTGTTTTATTAATCAATTTAATTAATGAAATAGTTTATTTATCTTTTGTATAACACGAAGTTTACAATGACGGACTCGTACATCCACATGGAAATTACACCTTCCACTTCACAAAACATCGTACAGAGACCGCAAATTAAGTCACAAAGACTTAAACGTCAACTGATTAACAATACTGACGACGAAGGCTTTACATTAGTACAAGCCAAAAAACCAATGTCTTTTGTACCAAGACCAAACATCACAAATAATACACCCGTAAATTACATTGATAAAAAAAAAAAATTCTGATGTATTGAATTCTTTATCTGGTAATATTTTAGGGGCCGGAAGGGCAAAGTTGAGATTAAAAATAGGAAAGATTCAACAAGTTATGGAATTTCATGTTATAGACAGTCATACATTTAAATATAAAATTTTACTAGGATTAGATGCTATACGAACTTTTAAGCTAATCCAAGATGAAAATTTGAATAATATAGAAAGAGTACAAAGGAGTAATAGTTTAAATAAAATTGATAAACAAAGAAATGATGATGCAGTTAGATGGGCTATGGATATGGTACCTAAAGAGAGTTCTGCATTAGTTAAAATAAAGAGAAACGACATTATTAAGAATTTTGTATGTGTGTATACATACATACATACATACATACATACATACATACATACATCATACATACATACATACATACATACATACATACATACATACATACATACATACATACATACATACATACATACATACATACATACATACATACATACATACATACATACATACATACATACATACATACATACATACATACATACATACATACATACATACATACATACATACATACATACATACATACATACATACATACATACATATATATATATATATATATATATATATATATATATATATATATATGCGACGGGATAACGGCCAGATTATAAAATAGGACAAAAAAAAAAGAAAGAAAGAAAGAAGTTTATGTAGAACGATTCACAAACAAACAGTTGAAAGATCAAAGCAGGAAACAGGCTTAGTTTTGTTTTTGTTTTTTTTTTTCCTTTTAAATTTTGATGTTATTTATTTTTCCTTTTATGGGTCTCATTAGGGTCATACATACAACATTTTGACGAACCATTACCGAAGATCCGCTGCCGGACTGGCGGAGACAGTACACAGTGCGCCCATGCCTTTTCTACATGTTATTAACGAGTTGCCATTAGCAAAGCTCATAGGAAACCGGTCCTTTATTTAATACGAGATGATCGATCAAAGCCCCCTTATTGCAAAGGAAAGATGATCCAGCAGTTTAATAATATTTTAGAGAACCAGTCGGTAAAGATGACATAGGACAGCATCGGATGAGTGCTAACAACCCCAGAATGAATCCGTTTCCGCAGGGAATGAAAGCTGTGAAACAATCCAAAGCCCGTGAATTCTGAAAGGTTAATGGTTCCAAAAGAGTGAGGTTTTGTTAAAACATCTCGAGCACGAGGCAGAAGTAATTTAAAAATGACTATTTTGAGAAGAGTTGGAGAGAAGACGGTCGGTCTCTGAGATTCAGCGGTCGTTTAAGACTAGGGCCGAGTTTTTTGAGAACGCCTGGCCACACGTGTGTGAGGAGGAAAGTAAGGAGAGAGGGCACCGAAAATCGTACGTCGTTAAACGGGTCTACGGAAAAGCAGAGGGGAGTTTACAGATACAAATTGAACACAAAACAATCCAAGGGAGAAATAATTCTGGGAATAAGAAGTACGGTGTCTCCGTTACGGTCCGTCCTGCTTTACAAAAGCGAAACGAAACAAACCGCTTCAAAGGTACACTAGCGAACCTATAGTGAAAATGACTGAAACTGCAACAGAAGCCGCTGCTCCAACAACCCCGGCGACGCCCAAGGCGAAGAAGGGTAAGGCCGCTGCCACTGCCGGCGCCAAGAAACCCAAGACTGCGCCTTCTCATCCACCCGTTTCTCAGATGGTGACAGCTGCGATCAAGTCCCTCAAAGAGAGAGGTGGTTCATCTACCCAGGCTATCAAGAAATATATCAGCTCGACGTACAAGATCGACGCGGAGAAAAAGTCGCACTTCATCAAAAAGTACCTCGTATCCGCCGTTGCTTCCGGTTCGCTCGTCCAGACCAAAGGTAAAGGCGCTTCGGGCTCTTTTAAACTCGCCGGAGTAGGAGGTGAAGGCAAGAAAGTAGCGGCTACAAAGAAGGCACCAGCTAAGCCGTCCGTCGCTAGCAAATCCAAGGCGCCAAAGGCTAAACCTGCGGTGACGAAAAAGGCAGCAGCTGCACCTAAGGCTAAGAAGACCAAGAAGCCTCCAACCGCCGCCAAGACTCCTAAGCCCAAGGTGGCCAAAGCGAAACCCGCCACGACACCAAAGGCGAAGAAGGCCCCAGCGAAAAAGGCACCTGCCAAGAAGCCAGCGGCCAAGAAGGCTTCACCGAAGAAGAAGTAGGTCGTTTTCCCTAACCGCTGCCTCCTCAAGGAGGGGTGATTTTAAACGGCTCTTTTCAGAGCCACTAAAAATACGTACACATACTTTCTACGGAGCTTGCTAACTATTGCCCTTTGAGTGTTCTCAATAGAAATCATTGTAACGTAATTTCACCACGGGTATAAACATGTACGAGTAAATCTCACTTTTTATTTTATTTTATTTTATGGATTACAATATTACATGATTGTCTCATTAGCTCTCCGTAATTCGTGAGTGTATAAGATCTAAGATGGATGGCGGCAATACAAACAAAAATATGGCGGTCATAAACAATGTGTCGGCGACCATTCATCTCAATTCTAGGTGTAATAAAATATGGCCCTACTAGGGAAATCCCCGACTGCCTAGGCGACCTTTTGGCGGATCAAGCCATATACCAAACGTTTACGACTAGAATTTTCCATTCTACACGTTGTATTTACTAGGGAAATCCGTACTAACTTGGCGACAGTTTTCCCTTTTCTGCGGATTAAGCCCTAAGCAAAACATTCCAGAGTTTCTGTAAATAGTGTAATTTATATTCCCTTACCAATTCCTTATTTGCCTCATTACTTACAATAAATAATATTAAAAATCTTCTGACATAAAGTGATTCCGATGAATGGAGTAAGGGAATTGTCCGGTAGGTAGCAGTCTGAGGTAAATACACATTATGGGGTGGGGAGCAGCGGCGAAAAGTGATTGGTCCGCGCAAAGCTGCAAATGGGTATATACGAAGCGGTGATGGAAACGCGGAACATATATTTCTCGTCAACGACAGAGAACACATAGAGCAGAAGAATGTCCGGACGTGGTAAAGGTGGTAAAGCCAAGGGAAAGGCAAAGACCCGATCATCTAGGGCAGGGCTCCAGTTCCCCGTGGGTCGTATCCATCGTCTTCTCAGGAAAGGCAACTACGCCGAGAGAGTGGGAGCAGGAGCTCCGGTATACCTCGCAGCAGTCATGGAGTACCTGGCTGCAGAAGTTCTCGAGTTGGCCGGCAACGCTGCTCGTGATAACAAGAAAACCAGGATCATTCCGCGTCACCTCCAGCTCGCCATTAGGAACGACGAGGAGTTGAACAAGCTGCTGTCGGGAGTCACCATCGCTCAAGGCGGAGTACTTCCCAACATCCAGGCCGTTCTACTGCCGAAGAAGACAGAGAAGAGCTCTTAAGCCTAAAAGACGGCGAGCTCCTCGACCTTCTCTTTTCAACGGCCCTTTTCAGGGCCACAAATTGGATGAAGTACTTTCAACCGCAATACTTAATACAAACTAAGAATGTTAAGTCAGAGGAAACGATAGAATTAATAATTCACATGATAGGTTTGACTATCCGGTTGGGTAAAGTTACGGGATCGAGTACATATAATATACAATGATAACAATAATTGTTCCGTAGGCAGGCAAGCATCATAATAATGATTTAAGGCAAAAGAGCAATGCATTCGTCACTTGCACAGTAGTAACGAAAGCGGTTAATAGAACCGAGCAAATTAACACTAAAAGTCGTTATCAAACATAGTGAAATGTATTGCTTTTTAATTTCAGAATGGATAGATAAACGAAATTAGGGTTTATACAAACGAACAAAACAAAACAAAAAAAAAAAAAAAAAAAAAAAGGAGCTCTATATTTTTATTCCCCCTAATAAAAACAAGACAGACACACACGCTCGCTCGCACACACACCAAACCTATCAAATTGAATGAGTCGCGTAAACGGTCCACCAGAGGGCATACCAACCGCTCGTGTTTGGACCAATCGGAAGGAAAGAGCTACCTATATAAACAAGGAGCAATAAATGGCTCGCAAGCAGTCGAATATCGTTCTCTGACCTGCAAAGATGACTGGACGTGGCAAGGGTGGAAAGGGTCTGGGGAAAGGAGGAGCCAAGAGGCATAGAAAAGTACTCCGAGATAACATCCAAGGTATCACCAAACCCGCCATCAGGAGATTGGCCAGGCGAGGAGGTGTGAAGCGTATTTCGGGTCTCATTTACGAGGAGACCAGAGGTGTGTTGAAGGTGTTCTTGGAAAACGTTATCCGTGATGCAGTCACCTACACCGAACACGCCAAGAGGAAGACCGTCACCGCCATGGATGTCGTCTACGCTCTCAAGAGGCAGGGCCGTACTCTGTACGGTTTCGGCGGTTAAGTTCGACGTCGTGTGTACCTGGCGACCGGGGGAAAGTTTCAACGGCCCTTTTCAGGGCCACCAAGAATTATTAGGCAGACTTTCTTAATTAAGTAAATCACTACTCACTGTGTTAAAGATTACTTTAAAAATAAAATAATTGTCGCAATGTTGATAGAGTCATTGCTCGATCATCGATGTATAGATAGTTGTTTTTGCAAATCTATTTATATTTATTTGTCTACTACACCCACGGACGAACAACTTCAATATATCCAATCACTTGGTCGATAATGGTATTTATTGAAGTTTATTAAACGAGATAGATGTGTTAATATTCACGATTTAAGTTAAGTTAATGTAGGCCAATTAACGGAATTTGGCTTAGTATAAAGGGATGAGAAAACTCTTGCAGATGTAAAGGACCCGAATTAAATGTAATATCGCCGACAAACGGTATGGAGGGAGTTTTAAGAGATCCCCCTATCAATTATTTGACGTGGCGATTATTAATTTACTATTAACATGTATGAACGGAACGGAGGGGAGGGGGGGGGGGGAATGGTATGTCTCATAATTTACGGACGTCCAAAAAACTAGGTATCTATCTGATAAAAACTTAGCACAGGGTAAAACAAAAACAGACAACAAAGTCGCCAATGATGATTGGCGGGTGGAACCCCCCACCCTTCCAGTTCCACCTATATATGGACGGGGGTACGCAAATCGGAAATTATTTCTGTAAGATGGCTCGTACCAAGCAGACCGCTAGGAAATCGACAGGAGGCAAGGCTCCGAGGAAGCAGCTGGCTACCAAAGCCGCCAGGAAGAGTGCTCCGGCCACCGGTGGTGTAAAGAAACCTCACAGGTATAGGCCCGGAACAGTAGCACTCAGAGAAATCAGGAGATACCAGAAAAGTACCGAGTTGCTTATTAGGAAACTCCCGTTCCAGAGGTTGGTGAGGGAGATCGCTCAGGACTTCAAGACCGACCTGAGATTCCAGAGCTCCGCCGTCATGGCCCTCCAGGAGGCCAGCGAAGCCTATCTCGTAGGTCTCTTCGAGGATACCAACTTGTGCGCAATCCACGCCAAGAGGGTGACCATCATGCCCAAGGATATCCAGCTTGCTCGCCGTATCCGCGGAGAACGAGCCTAAGAGGTCCGTCCGCACCCTGCCGCACTTTCAACGGCCCTTTTCAGGGCCACCAAACTAGACGTAAGCCTTTCTATCAGAATGTGACCACTCGTTGGGTATGAATAAACAATTATCATCATATTTCTTGACTGTATGAATAGAGGAAACATTTGCTTTAAACAGATACAGCTATACGGTCTTATAACATTTGCATTGCCCAAAGAATTTATCCTCGATACGTTGAAAAAGAAAATATATAATTGATCTATTGAACTATATATGAAGTTATTAGAAACGTTCGAAAACTACAGAATGCACGGACCGGTGTGATCAATTAGGAAAGTCACCCCCTTTTAGTGTAACAATTTAAAAAAACGTTAAAATACATATATATAAATACACATACATTTCCTTCATTATTTTTTTTTTTTTTTTTCTGATCGGGGGAAATGAAATTCTGAAAGCCACGCACTCTGGAAGGGTATTCGCGCACTTTGGTCAAGTTACCAATACAACCGCGAGACGGCGCTGCTTGCTTCGCCACGATTGGGCCGCTTGGCTGACAACGAATCGCATATATAATGACCCACCAGAGAGATTTCCAACACTTCGGTTTCAGCTGACATACAGTCAACATGCCACCAAAGGCGAGCGGTAAAGCCATGAAGAAGGCCGGGAAGGCTCAGAAGAATATCTCCAAATCCGACAAGAAGAAGAAGCGGAGGAGGAAGGAGAGCTATGCTATCTACATCTACAAGGTGCTGAAGCAGGTCCACCCGGATACTGGAGTCTCATCAAAGGCGATGAGCATTATGAACAGTTTCGTCAACGATATCTTCGAACGTATCGCTGCCGAAGCTTCACGCCTCTCCCACTACAACAAGAGGTCGACCATCACGAGCAGGGAAATCCAGACCGCGGTGAGGCTCCTACTTCCCGGCGAATTGGCCAAGCACGCTGTCAGCGAAGGTACAAAGGCCGTTACCAAGTACACTAGCTCTAAGTAACGAGTTAATCGTTCCTAGGCTGATTTCAACGGCCCTTTTCAGGGCCACCAATAGTATTTCTAGCACGCTTTCTATTTTAATGTGAAATGTACGCCGTATCACGTATTTTTTGTTAGTGTAAGTGTTTCCTATTGATTGATTAGTAAGCCTCGGTTAGTTAACGCGCGCAATGTTAGAAAAAATACTCGGACAATAATACTATTTATATACATACACAACCCATATTTAAAATTTCAGGAAGAGTCTGTCTATATCTTATCATATCCAATCCACTTGTCGGAAGCGAGGTGTAAGCTCACAACATATATATATATATATATATATATATATACATATCATCCATCTACGTTCCAAATATCCCTATTTACCACCATCTCGCCATACTTGTCTCAGACCATGAACCTACACCATTACATTTACGTATATGTGGACACTCCTACTAATACAAATAACCCCTTGCTCCCAGTGGATTGTTAATTTTCCAACATCCACTTTGAGTTGTTCCTTTAATTAGCGCTCGTTAATATTGTTTAATGCAACAAATCTTAATACGAAAGGAGATATTAATTGATTGAGTCTATAAGATCTAAGATGGCGGAAATAAACAGAATAATCTCTATAAACAAAAATATGGCGGTCGACAAGAAAGAGGCGGCGTCCTTTGATGTCCATTCCAGGTACGCATCATAAACTATGCTCGGGAAATCCCTAATTCCCAGGCGACCCTTTAAAGATATAACACGCTTTTTGTTCTATTCTAATGTGAAATGTAGGCCGTACCATGTATCGATCGGATTTTTTTTTTTTTCTTGTTGTAAATATTCAATAGTGAGTAGTTATCACACTTAATGTTAGCAAAAATTAAAAAGAGACTCAATAATGCTATTAACTCCTATAAACTGAATTAGCCTGTAAAGTATACTATGAGCCGTGGTGAGGTGCAGCTCCCGTCTGCGATCCCCTAAACGGATTTGTAAAATATTAAATAAGAGTAGTTTAGGCGCAACGGTTCCATCAAAAAGGTGAAAAATAAATTGTAAGTTAAAAGTTAAGACTTAAATGGACGGCGACCTTTGATATCCATTCCAGTTATGATAAAGTATGGCCCTCCTGGGGAAATCCCTAATACCTGGGGGACCCTTTTCCCTTTACTTCAGATTAAGCCATAAACGTCCATAGTGTAATTTATGTTCCTTTATTAGTCCTTCTAACCGTATATGAAGTCCAGCAATGTTACTTTCTTAAACTATCCTCATCTCTGTTTCGCCCACGATAGAGGCATGAAACGAGGGCCGAAACGTTGGGCGATTAAAATTAAACGATCTAATATTTGTATTTAGTGTAGCTTTTGAACTATTATTAATATTTATTACATACAAATGGGAAATAGCTCGATGAAATACCGACTTTGATGGGAATGAAAAATCGTATATCACCATACGGCGAATGCTTTGATATTTTCGCATTATATCAAATATATATGTATGTATATATATATATATATATATATATATATATATATATATATATATATATTTTTTTTTTTTTTTTTTTTTTTTTAACGTATATTTTCTTATGCTTAATAAAATTTTTCAGAAATTGGGATGTTTCAACTGTGATTATTCTTTATAAATAGAAAAATATATATCGAATGCAGAATGCTTTTCCTTATTAATTTCAAAATGAACAGCATCATGTAAGTTTATTTAATAATAGTATTATAAAGAACAGTACCGGTTCTATTAAGAAAGAAAAGGGTTTCAGGAATATTACTACATATTACCTGGTATTATTTCGTTAATCCACACATACAGTTTGTGATTGGCCGCCATTGTGAACACATCTTAGCGTCCTTTTCCACGTGGCTTCAATTTGTTTACTTCCGGTTTTTACGGACATCATCAAAATGTAAGTTTTTTATTACTTTTATTACTGCGTTACTATATATTGTTTTATTAATCAATTTAATTAATGAAATAGTTTATTTATCTTTTGTATAACACGAAGTTTACAATGACGGACTCGTACATCCACATGGAAATTACACCTTCCACTTCACAAAACATCGTACAGAGACCGCAAATTAAGTCACAAAGACTTAAACGTCAACTGATTAACAATACTGACGACGAAGGCTTTACATTAGTACAAGCCAAAAAACCAATGTCTTTTGTACCAAGACCAAACATCACAAATAATACACCCGTAAATTACATTGATAAAAAAAAAAAATTCTGATGTATTGAATTCTTTATCTGGTAATATTTTAGGGGCCGGAAGGGCAAAGTTGAGATTAAAAATAGGAAAGATTCAACAAGTTATGGAATTTCATGTTATAGACAGTCATACATTTAAATATAAAATTTTACTAGGATTAGATGCTATACGAACTTTTAAGCTAATCCAAGATGAAAATTTGAATAATATAGAAAGAGTACAAAGGAGTAATAGTTTAAATAAAATTGATAAACAAAGAAATGATGATGCAGTTAGATGGGCTATGGATATGGTACCTAAAGAGAGTTCTGCATTAGTTAAAATAAAGAGAAACGACATTATTAAGAATTTTGTATGTGTGTATACATACATACATACATACATACATACATACATACATACATTCATACATACATACATACATACATACATACATACATACATACATACATACATACATACATACATACATACATACATACATACATACATACATACATACATACATACATACATACATACATACATACATACATACATACATACATACATACATACATACATACATACATACATACATACATACATACATACATACATACATACATACTATATATATATATATATATATATATATATATATATATATATATGCGACGGGATAACGGCCAGATTATAAAATAGGACAAAAAAAAAAGAAAGAAAGAAAGAAGTTTATGTAGAACGATTCACAAACAAACAGTTGAAAGATCAAAGCAGGAAACAGGCTTAGTTTTGTTTTTGTTTTTTTTTTTCCTTTTAAATTTTGATGTTATTTATTTTTCCTTTTATGGGTCTCATTAGGGTCATACATACAACATTTTGACGAACCATTACCGAAGATCCGCTGCCGGACTGGCGGAGACAGTACACAGTGCGCCCATGCCTTTTCTACATGTTATTAACGAGTTGCCATTAGCAAAGCTCATAGGAAACCGGTCCTTTATTTAATACGAGATGATCGATCAAAGCCCCCTTATTGCAAAGGAAAGATGATCCAGCAGTTTAATAATATTTTAGAGAACCAGTCGGTAAAGATGACATAGGACAGCATCGGATGAGTGCTAACAACCCCAGAATGAATCCGTTTCCGCAGGGAATGAAAGCTGTGAAACAATCCAAAGCCCGTGAATTCTGAAAGGTTAATGGTTCCAAAAGAGTGAGGTTTTGTTAAAACATCTCGAGCACGAGGCAGAAGTAATTTAAAAATGACTATTTTGAGAAGAGTTGGAGAGAAGACGGTCGGTCTCTGAGATTCAGCGGTCGTTTAAGACTAGGGCCGAGTTTTTTGAGAACGCCTGGCCACACGTGTGTGAGGAGGAAAGTAAGGAGAGAGGGCACCGAAAATCGTACGTCGTTAAACGGGTCTACGGAAAAGCAGAGGGGAGTTTACAGATACAAATTGAACACAAAACAATCCAAGGGAGAAATAATTCTGGGAATAAGAAGTACGGTGTCTCCGTTACGGTCCGTCCTGCTTTACAAAAGCGAAACGAAACAAACCGCTTCAAAGGTACACTAGCGAACCTATAGTGAAAATGACTGAAACTGCAACAGAAGCCGCTGCTCCAACAACCCCGGCGACGCCCAAGGCGAAGAAGGGTAAGGCCGCTGCCACTGCCGGCGCCAAGAAACCCAAGACTGCGCCTTCTCATCCACCCGTTTCTCAGATGGTGACAGCTGCGATCAAGTCCCTCAAAGAGAGAGGTGGTTCATCTACCCAGGCTATCAAGAAATATATCAGCTCGACGTACAAGATCGACGCGGAGAAAAAGTCGCACTTCATCAAAAAGTACCTCGTATCCGCCGTTGCTTCCGGTTCGCTCGTCCAGACCAAAGGTAAAGGCGCTTCGGGCTCTTTTAAACTCGCCGGAGTAGGAGGTGAAGGCAAGAAAGTAGCGGCTACAAAGAAGGCACCAGCTAAGCCGTCCGTCGCTAGCAAATCCAAGGCGCCAAAGGCTAAACCTGCGGTGACGAAAAAGGCAGCAGCTGCACCTAAGGCTAAGAAGACCAAGAAGCCTCCAACCGCCGCCAAGACTCCTAAGCCCAAGGTGGCCAAAGCGAAACCCGCCACGACACCAAAGGCGAAGAAGGCCCCAGCGAAAAAGGCACCTGCCAAGAAGCCAGCGGCCAAGAAGGCTTCACCGAAGAAGAAGTAGGTCGTTTTCCCTAACCGCTGCCTCCTCAAGGAGGGGTGATTTTAAACGGCTCTTTTCAGAGCCACTAAAAATACGTACACATACTTTCTACGGAGCTTGCTAACTATTGCCCTTTGAGTGTTCTCAATAGAAATCATTGTAACGTAATTTCACCACGGGTATAAACATGTACGAGTAAATCTCACTTTTTATTTTATTTTATTTTATGGATTACAATATTACATGATTGTCTCATTAGCTCTCCGTAATTCGTGAGTGTATAAGATCTAAGATGGATGGCGGCAATACAAACAAAAATATGGCGGTCATAAACAATGTGTCGGCGACCATTCATCTCAATTCTAGGTGTAATAAAATATGGCCCTACTAGGGAAATCCCCGACTGCCTAGGCGACCTTTTGGCGGATCAAGCCATATACCAAACGTTTACGACTAGAATTTTCCATTCTACACGTTGTATTTACTAGGGAAATCCGTACTAACTTGGCGACAGTTTTCCCTTTTCTGCGGATTAAGCCCTAAGCAAAACATTCCAGAGTTTCTGTAAATAGTGTAATTTATATTCCCTTACCAATTCCTTATTTGCCTCATTACTTACAATAAATAATATTAAAAATCTTCTGACATAAAGTGATTCCGATGAATGGAGTAAGGGAATTGTCCGGTAGGTAGCAGTCTGAGGTAAATACACATTATGGGGTGGGGAGCAGCGGCGAAAAGTGATTGGTCCGCGCAAAGCTGCAAATGGGTATATACGAAGCGGTGATGGAAACGCGGAACATATATTTCTCGTCAACGACAGAGAACACATAGAGCAGAAGAATGTCCGGACGTGGTAAAGGTGGTAAAGCCAAGGGAAAGGCAAAGACCCGATCATCTAGGGCAGGGCTCCAGTTCCCCGTGGGTCGTATCCATCGTCTTCTCAGGAAAGGCAACTACGCCGAGAGAGTGGGAGCAGGAGCTCCGGTATACCTCGCAGCAGTCATGGAGTACCTGGCTGCAGAAGTTCTCGAGTTGGCCGGCAACGCTGCTCGTGATAACAAGAAAACCAGGATCATTCCGCGTCACCTCCAGCTCGCCATTAGGAACGACGAGGAGTTGAACAAGCTGCTGTCGGGAGTCACCATCGCTCAAGGCGGAGTACTTCCCAACATCCAGGCCGTTCTACTGCCGAAGAAGACAGAGAAGAGCTCTTAAGCCTAAAAGACGGCGAGCTCCTCGACCTTCTCTTTTCAACGGCCCTTTTCAGGGCCACAAATTGGATGAAGTACTTTCAACCGCAATACTTAATACAAACTAAGAATGTTAAGTCAGAGGAAACGATAGAATTAATAATTCACATGATAGGTTTGACTATCCGGTTGGGTAAAGTTACGGGATCGAGTACATATAATATACAATGATAACAATAATTGTTCCGTAGGCAGGCAAGCATCATAATAATGATTTAAGGCAAAAGAGCAATGCATTCGTCACTTGCACAGTAGTAACGAAAGCGGTTAATAGAACCGAGCAAATTAACACTAAAAGTCGTTATCAAACATAGTGAAATGTATTGCTTTTTAATTTCAGAATGGATAGATAAACGAAATTAGGGTTTATACAAACGAACAAAACAAAACAAAAAAAAAAAAAAAAAAAAAAAGGAGCTCTATATTTTTATTCCCCCTAATAAAAACAAGACAGACACACACGCTCGCTCGCACACACACCAAACCTATCAAATTGAATGAGTCGCGTAAACGGTCCACCAGAGGGCATACCAACCGCTCGTGTTTGGACCAATCGGAAGGAAAGAGCTACCTATATAAACAAGGAGCAATAAATGGCTCGCAAGCAGTCGAATATCGTTCTCTGACCTGCAAAGATGACTGGACGTGGCAAGGGTGGAAAGGGTCTGGGGAAAGGAGGAGCCAAGAGGCATAGAAAAGTACTCCGAGATAACATCCAAGGTATCACCAAACCCGCCATCAGGAGATTGGCCAGGCGAGGAGGTGTGAAGCGTATTTCGGGTCTCATTTACGAGGAGACCAGAGGTGTGTTGAAGGTGTTCTTGGAAAACGTTATCCGTGATGCAGTCACCTACACCGAACACGCCAAGAGGAAGACCGTCACCGCCATGGATGTCGTCTACGCTCTCAAGAGGCAGGGCCGTACTCTGTACGGTTTCGGCGGTTAAGTTCGACGTCGTGTGTACCTGGCGACCGGGGGAAAGTTTCAACGGCCCTTTTCAGGGCCACCAAGAATTATTAGGCAGACTTTCTTAATTAAGTAAATCACTACTCACTGTGTTAAAGATTACTTTAAAAATAAAATAATTGTCGCAATGTTGATAGAGTCATTGCTCGATCATCGATGTATAGATAGTTGTTTTTGCAAATCTATTTATATTTATTTGTCTACTACACCCACGGACGAACAACTTCAATATATCCAATCACTTGGTCGATAATGGTATTTATTGAAGTTTATTAAACGAGATAGATGTGTTAATATTCACGATTTAAGTTAAGTTAATGTAGGCCAATTAACGGAATTTGGCTTAGTATAAAGGGATGAGAAAACTCTTGCAGATGTAAAGGACCCGAATTAAATGTAATATCGCCGACAAACGGTATGGAGGGAGTTTTAAGAGATCCCCCTATCAATTATTTGACGTGGCGATTATTAATTTACTATTAACATGTATGAACGGAACGGAGGGGAGGGGGGGGGGGGAATGGTATGTCTCATAATTTACGGACGTCCAAAAAACTAGGTATCTATCTGATAAAAACTTAGCACAGGGTAAAACAAAAACAGACAACAAAGTCGCCAATGATGATTGGCGGGTGGAACCCCCCACCCTTCCAGTTCCACCTATATATGGACGGGGGTACGCAAATCGGAAATTATTTCTGTAAGATGGCTCGTACCAAGCAGACCGCTAGGAAATCGACAGGAGGCAAGGCTCCGAGGAAGCAGCTGGCTACCAAAGCCGCCAGGAAGAGTGCTCCGGCCACCGGTGGTGTAAAGAAACCTCACAGGTATAGGCCCGGAACAGTAGCACTCAGAGAAATCAGGAGATACCAGAAAAGTACCGAGTTGCTTATTAGGAAACTCCCGTTCCAGAGGTTGGTGAGGGAGATCGCTCAGGACTTCAAGACCGACCTGAGATTCCAGAGCTCCGCCGTCATGGCCCTCCAGGAGGCCAGCGAAGCCTATCTCGTAGGTCTCTTCGAGGATACCAACTTGTGCGCAATCCACGCCAAGAGGGTGACCATCATGCCCAAGGATATCCAGCTTGCTCGCCGTATCCGCGGAGAACGAGCCTAAGAGGTCCGTCCGCACCCTGCCGCACTTTCAACGGCCCTTTTCAGGGCCACCAAACTAGACGTAAGCCTTTCTATCAGAATGTGACCACTCGTTGGGTATGAATAAACAATTATCATCATATTTCTTGACTGTATGAATAGAGGAAACATTTGCTTTAAACAGATACAGCTATACGGTCTTATAACATTTGCATTGCCCAAAGAATTTATCCTCGATACGTTGAAAAAGAAAATATATAATTGATCTATTGAACTATATATGAAGTTATTAGAAACGTTCGAAAACTACAGAATGCACGGACCGGTGTGATCAATTAGGAAAGTCACCCCCTTTTAGTGTAACAATTTAAAAAAACGTTAAAATACATATATATAAATACACATACATTTCCTTCATTATTTTTTTTTTTTTTTTTCTGATCGGGGGAAATGAAATTCTGAAAGCCACGCACTCTGGAAGGGTATTCGCGCACTTTGGTCAAGTTACCAATACAACCGCGAGACGGCGCTGCTTGCTTCGCCACGATTGGGCCGCTTGGCTGACAACGAATCGCATATATAATGACCCACCAGAGAGATTTCCAACACTTCGGTTTCAGCTGACATACAGTCAACATGCCACCAAAGGCGAGCGGTAAAGCCATGAAGAAGGCCGGGAAGGCTCAGAAGAATATCTCCAAATCCGACAAGAAGAAGAAGCGGAGGAGGAAGGAGAGCTATGCTATCTACATCTACAAGGTGCTGAAGCAGGTCCACCCGGATACTGGAGTCTCATCAAAGGCGATGAGCATTATGAACAGTTTCGTCAACGATATCTTCGAACGTATCGCTGCCGAAGCTTCACGCCTCTCCCACTACAACAAGAGGTCGACCATCACGAGCAGGGAAATCCAGACCGCGGTGAGGCTCCTACTTCCCGGCGAATTGGCCAAGCACGCTGTCAGCGAAGGTACAAAGGCCGTTACCAAGTACACTAGCTCTAAGTAACGAGTTAATCGTTCCTAGGCTGATTTCAACGGCCCTTTTCAGGGCCACCAATAGTATTTCTAGCACGCTTTCTATTTTAATGTGAAATGTACGCCGTATCACGTATTTTTTGTTAGTGTAAGTGTTTCCTATTGATTGATTAGTAAGCCTCGGTTAGTTAACGCGCGCAATGTTAGAAAAAATACTCGGACAATAATACTATTTATATACATACACAACCCATATTTAAAATTTCAGGAAGAGTCTGTCTATATCTTATCATATCCAATCCACTTGTCGGAAGCGAGGTGTAAGCTCACAACATATATATATATATATATATATATATATACATATCATCCATCTACGTTCCAAATATCCCTATTTACCACCATCTCGCCATACTTGTCTCAGACCATGAACCTACACCATTACATTTACGTATATGTGGACACTCCTACTAATACAAATAACCCCTTGCTCCCAGTGGATTGTTAATTTTCCAACATCCACTTTGAGTTGTTCCTTTAATTAGCGCTCGTTAATATTGTTTAATGCAACAAATCTTAATACGAAAGGAGATATTAATTGATTGAGTCTATAAGATCTAAGATGGCGGAAATAAACAGAATAATCTCTATAAACAAAAATATGGCGGTCGACAAGAAAGAGGCGGCGTCCTTTGATGTCCATTCCAGGTACGCATCATAAACTATGCTCGGGAAATCCCTAATTCCCAGGCGACCCTTTAAAGATATAACACGCTTTTTGTTCTATTCTAATGTGAAATGTAGGCCGTACCATGTATCGATCGGATTTTTTTTTTTTTCTTGTTGTAAATATTCAATAGTGAGTAGTTATCACACTTAATGTTAGCAAAAATTAAAAAGAGACTCAATAATGCTATTAACTCCTATAAACTGAATTAGCCTGTAAAGTATACTATGAGCCGTGGTGAGGTGCAGCTCCCGTCTGCGATCCCCTAAACGGATTTGTAAAATATTAAATAAGAGTAGTTTAGGCGCAACGGTTCCATCAAAAAGGTGAAAAATAAATTGTAAGTTAAAAGTTAAGACTTAAATGGACGGCGACCTTTGATATCCATTCCAGTTATGATAAAGTATGGCCCTCCTGGGGAAATCCCTAATACCTGGGGGACCCTTTTCCCTTTACTTCAGATTAAGCCATAAACGTCCATAGTGTAATTTATGTTCCTTTATTAGTCCTTCTAACCGTATATGAAGTCCAGCAATGTTACTTTCTTAAACTATCCTCATCTCTGTTTCGCCCACGATAGAGGCATGAAACGAGGGCCGAAACGTTGGGCGATTAAAATTAAACGATCTAATATTTGTATTTAGTGTAGCTTTTGAACTATTATTAATATTTATTACATACAAATGGGAAATAGCTCGATGAAATACCGACTTTGATGGGAATGAAAAATCGTATATCACCATACGGCGAATGCTTTGATATTTTCGCATTATATCAAATATATATGTATGTATATATATATATATATATATATATATATATATATATATATATATATATTTTTTTTTTTTTTTTTTTTTTTTAACGTATATTTTCTTATGCTTAATAAAATTTTTCAGAAATTGGGATGTTTCAACTGTGATTATTCTTTATAAATAGAAAAATATATATCGAATGCAGAATGCTTTTCCTTATTAATTTCAAAATGAACAGCATCATGTAAGTTTATTTAATAATAGTATTATAAAGAACAGTACCGGTTCTATTAAGAAAGAAAAGGGTTTCAGGAATATTACTACATATTACCTGGTATTATTTCGTTAATCCACACATACAGTTTGTGATTGGCCGCCATTGTGAACACATCTTAGCGTCCTTTTCCACGTGGCTTCAATTTGTTTACTTCCGGTTTTTACGGACATCATCAAAATGTAAGTTTTTTATTACTTTTATTACTGCGTTACTATATATTGTTTTATTAATCAATTTAATTAATGAAATAGTTTATTTATCTTTTGTATAAGTTTACAATGACGGACTCGTACATCCACATGGAAATTACACCTTCCACTTCACAAAACATCGTACAGAGACCGCAAATTAAGTCACAAAGACTTAAACGTCAACTGATTAACAATACTGACGACGAAGGCTTTACATTAGTACAAGCCAAAAAACCAATGTCTTTTGTACCAAGACCAAACATCACAAATAATACACCCGTAAATTACATTGATAAAAAAAAAAAATTCTGATGTATTGAATTCTTTATCTGGTAATATTTTAGGGGCCGGAAGGGCAAAGTTGAGATTAAAAATAGGAAAGATTCAACAAGTTATGGAATTTCATGTTATAGACAGTCATACATTTAAATATAAAATTTTACTAGGATTAGATGCTATACGAACTTTTAAGCTAATCCAAGATGAAAATTTGAATAATATAGAAAGAGTACAAAGGAGTAATAGTTTAAATAAAATTGATAAACAAAGAAATGATGATGCAGTTAGATGGGCTATGGATATGGTACCTAAAGAGAGTTCTGCATTAGTTAAAATAAAGAGAAACGACATTATTAAGAATTTTGTATGTGTGTATACATACATACATACATACATACATACATACATACATACATTCATACATACATACATACATACATACATACATACATACATACATACATACATACATACATACATACATACATACATACATACATACATACATACATACATACATACATACATACATACATACATACATACATACATACATACATACATACATACATACATACATACATACATACATACATACATACATACATACATACATACATACATATATATATATATATATATATATATATATATATATATATATGCGACGGGATAACGGCCAGATTATAAAATAGGACAAAAAAAAAAGAAAGAAAGAAAGAAGTTTATGTAGAACGATTCACAAACAAACAGTTGAAAGATCAAAGCAGGAAACAGGCTTAGTTTTGTTTTTGTTTTTTTTTTTCCTTTTAAATTTTGATGTTATTTATTTTTCCTTTTATGGGTCTCATTAGGGTCATACATACAACATTTTGACGAACCATTACCGAAGATCCGCTGCCGGACTGGCGGAGACAGTACACAGTGCGCCCATGCCTTTTCTACATGTTATTAACGAGTTGCCATTAGCAAAGCTCATAGGAAACCGGTCCTTTATTTAATACGAGATGATCGATCAAAGCCCCCTTATTGCAAAGGAAAGATGATCCAGCAGTTTAATAATATTTTAGAGAACCAGTCGGTAAAGATGACATAGGACAGCATCGGATGAGTGCTAACAACCCCAGAATGAATCCGTTTCCGCAGGGAATGAAAGCTGTGAAACAATCCAAAGCCCGTGAATTCTGAAAGGTTAATGGTTCCAAAAGAGTGAGGTTTTGTTAAAACATCTCGAGCACGAGGCAGAAGTAATTTAAAAATGACTATTTTGAGAAGAGTTGGAGAGAAGACGGTCGGTCTCTGAGATTCAGCGGTCGTTTAAGACTAGGGCCGAGTTTTTTGAGAACGCCTGGCCACACGTGTGTGAGGAGGAAAGTAAGGAGAGAGGGCACCGAAAATCGTACGTCGTTAAACGGGTCTACGGAAAAGCAGAGGGGAGTTTACAGATACAAATTGAACACAAAACAATCCAAGGGAGAAATAATTCTGGGAATAAGAAGTACGGTGTCTCCGTTACGGTCCGTCCTGCTTTACAAAAGCGAAACGAAACAAACCGCTTCAAAGGTACACTAGCGAACCTATAGTGAAAATGACTGAAACTGCAACAGAAGCCGCTGCTCCAACAACCCCGGCGACGCCCAAGGCGAAGAAGGGTAAGGCCGCTGCCACTGCCGGCGCCAAGAAACCCAAGACTGCGCCTTCTCATCCACCCGTTTCTCAGATGGTGACAGCTGCGATCAAGTCCCTCAAAGAGAGAGGTGGTTCATCTACCCAGGCTATCAAGAAATATATCAGCTCGACGTACAAGATCGACGCGGAGAAAAAGTCGCACTTCATCAAAAAGTACCTCGTATCCGCCGTTGCTTCCGGTTCGCTCGTCCAGACCAAAGGTAAAGGCGCTTCGGGCTCTTTTAAACTCGCCGGAGTAGGAGGTGAAGGCAAGAAAGTAGCGGCTACAAAGAAGGCACCAGCTAAGCCGTCCGTCGCTAGCAAATCCAAGGCGCCAAAGGCTAAACCTGCGGTGACGAAAAAGGCAGCAGCTGCACCTAAGGCTAAGAAGACCAAGAAGCCTCCAACCGCCGCCAAGACTCCTAAGCCCAAGGTGGCCAAAGCGAAACCCGCCACGACACCAAAGGCGAAGAAGGCCCCAGCGAAAAAGGCACCTGCCAAGAAGCCAGCGGCCAAGAAGGCTTCACCGAAGAAGAAGTAGGTCGTTTTCCCTAACCGCTGCCTCCTCAAGGAGGGGTGATTTTAAACTGCTCTTTTCAGAGCCACTAAAAATACGTACACATACTTTCTACGGAGCTTGCTAACTATTGCCCTTTGAGTGTTCTCAATAGAAATCATTGTAACGTAATTTCACCACGGGTATAAACATGTACGAGTAAATCTCACTTTTTATTTTATTTTATTTTATGGATTACAATATTACATGATTGTCTCATTAGCTCTCCGTAATTCGTGAGTGTATAAGATCTAAGATGGATGGCGGCAATACAAACAAAAATATGGCGGTCATAAACAATGTGTCGGCGACCATTCATCTCAATTCTAGGTGTAATAAAATATGGCCCTACTAGGGAAATCCCCGACTGCCTAGGCGACCTTTTGGCGGATCAAGCCATATACCAAACGTTTACGACTAGAATTTTCCATTCTACACGTTGTATTTACTAGGGAAATCCGTACTAACTTGGCGACAGTTTTCCCTTTTCTGCGGATTAAGCCCTAAGCAAAACATTCCAGAGTTTCTGTAAATAGTGTAATTTATATTCCCTTACCAATTCCTTATTTGCCTCATTACTTACAATAAATAATATTAAAAATCTTCTGACATAAAGTGATTCCGATGAATGGAGTAAGGGAATTGTCCGGTAGGTAGCAGTCTGAGGTAAATACACATTATGGGGTGGGGAGCAGCGGCGAAAAGTGATTGGTCCGCGCAAAGCTGCAAATGGGTATATACGAAGCGGTGATGGAAACGCGGAACATATATTTCTCGTCAACGACAGAGAACACATAGAGCAGAAGAATGTCCGGACGTGGTAAAGGTGGTAAAGCCAAGGGAAAGGCAAAGACCCGATCATCTAGGGCAGGGCTCCAGTTCCCCGTGGGTCGTATCCATCGTCTTCTCAGGAAAGGCAACTACGCCGAGAGAGTGGGAGCAGGAGCTCCGGTATACCTCGCAGCAGTCATGGAGTACCTGGCTGCAGAAGTTCTCGAGTTGGCCGGCAACGCTGCTCGTGATAACAAGAAAACCAGGATCATTCCGCGTCACCTCCAGCTCGCCATTAGGAACGACGAGGAGTTGAACAAGCTGCTGTCGGGAGTCACCATCGCTCAAGGCGGAGTACTTCCCAACATCCAGGCCGTTCTACTGCCGAAGAAGACAGAGAAGAGCTCTTAAGCCTAAAAGACGGCGAGCTCCTCGACCTTCTCTTTTCAACGGCCCTTTTCAGGGCCACAAATTGGATGAAGTACTTTCAACCGCAATACTTAATACAAACTAAGAATGTTAAGTCAGAGGAAACGATAGAATTAATAATTCACATGATAGGTTTGACTATCCGGTTGGGTAAAGTTACGGGATCGAGTACATATAATATACAATGATAACAATAATTGTTCCGTAGGCAGGCAAGCATCATAATAATGATTTAAGGCAAAAGAGCAATGCATTCGTCACTTGCACAGTAGTAACGAAAGCGGTTAATAGAACCGAGCAAATTAACACTAAAAGTCGTTATCAAACATAGTGAAATGTATTGCTTTTTAATTTCAGAATGGATAGATAAACGAAATTAGGGTTTATACAAACGAACAAAACAAAACAAAAAAAAAAAAAAAAAAAAAAAGGAGCTCTATATTTTTATTCCCCCTAATAAAAACAAGACAGACACACACGCTCGCTCGCACACACACCAAACCTATCAAATTGAATGAGTCGCGTAAACGGTCCACCAGAGGGCATACCAACCGCTCGTGTTTGGACCAATCGGAAGGAAAGAGCTACCTATATAAACAAGGAGCAATAAATGGCTCGCAAGCAGTCGAATATCGTTCTCTGACCTGCAAAGATGACTGGACGTGGCAAGGGTGGAAAGGGTCTGGGGAAAGGAGGAGCCAAGAGGCATAGAAAAGTACTCCGAGATAACATCCAAGGTATCACCAAACCCGCCATCAGGAGATTGGCCAGGCGAGGAGGTGTGAAGCGTATTTCGGGTCTCATTTACGAGGAGACCAGAGGTGTGTTGAAGGTGTTCTTGGAAAACGTTATCCGTGATGCAGTCACCTACACCGAACACGCCAAGAGGAAGACCGTCACCGCCATGGATGTCGTCTACGCTCTCAAGAGGCAGGGCCGTACTCTGTACGGTTTCGGCGGTTAAGTTCGACGTCGTGTGTACCTGGCGACCGGGGGAAAGTTTCAACGGCCCTTTTCAGGGCCACCAAGAATTATTAGGCAGACTTTCTTAATTAAGTAAATCACTACTCACTGTGTTAAAGATTACTTTAAAAATAAAATAATTGTCGCAATGTTGATAGAGTCATTGCTCGATCATCGATGTATAGATAGTTGTTTTTGCAAATCTATTTATATTTATTTGTCTACTACACCCACGGACGAACAACTTCAATATATCCAATCACTTGGTCGATAATGGTATTTATTGAAGTTTATTAAACGAGATAGATGTGTTAATATTCACGATTTAAGTTAAGTTAATGTAGGCCAATTAACGGAATTTGGCTTAGTATAAAGGGATGAGAAAACTCTTGCAGATGTAAAGGACCCGAATTAAATGTAATATCGCCGACAAACGGTATGGAGGGAGTTTTAAGAGATCCCCCTATCAATTATTTGACGTGGCGATTATTAATTTACTATTAACATGTATGAACGGAACGGAGGGGAGGGGGGGGGGGGAATGGTATGTCTCATAATTTACGGACGTCCAAAAAACTAGGTATCTATCTGATAAAAACTTAGCACAGGGTAAAACAAAAACAGACAACAAAGTCGCCAATGATGATTGGCGGGTGGAACCCCCCACCCTTCCAGTTCCACCTATATATGGACGGGGGTACGCAAATCGGAAATTATTTCTGTAAGATGGCTCGTACCAAGCAGACCGCTAGGAAATCGACAGGAGGCAAGGCTCCGAGGAAGCAGCTGGCTACCAAAGCCGCCAGGAAGAGTGCTCCGGCCACCGGTGGTGTAAAGAAACCTCACAGGTATAGGCCCGGAACAGTAGCACTCAGAGAAATCAGGAGATACCAGAAAAGTACCGAGTTGCTTATTAGGAAACTCCCGTTCCAGAGGTTGGTGAGGGAGATCGCTCAGGACTTCAAGACCGACCTGAGATTCCAGAGCTCCGCCGTCATGGCCCTCCAGGAGGCCAGCGAAGCCTATCTCGTAGGTCTCTTCGAGGATACCAACTTGTGCGCAATCCACGCCAAGAGGGTGACCATCATGCCCAAGGATATCCAGCTTGCTCGCCGTATCCGCGGAGAACGAGCCTAAGAGGTCCGTCCGCACCCTGCCGCACTTTCAACGGCCCTTTTCAGGGCCACCAAACTAGACGTAAGCCTTTCTATCAGAATGTGACCACTCGTTGGGTATGAATAAACAATTATCATCATATTTCTTGACTGTATGAATAGAGGAAACATTTGCTTTAAACAGATACAGCTATACGGTCTTATAACATTTGCATTGCCCAAAGAATTTATCCTCGATACGTTGAAAAAGAAAATATATAATTGATCTATTGAACTATATATGAAGTTATTAGAAACGTTCGAAAACTACAGAATGCACGGACCGGTGTGATCAATTAGGAAAGTCACCCCCTTTTAGTGTAACAATTTAAAAAAACGTTAAAATACATATATATAAATACACATACATTTCCTTCATTATTTTTTTTTTTTTTTTTCTGATCGGGGGAAATGAAATTCTGAAAGCCACGCACTCTGGAAGGGTATTCGCGCACTTTGGTCAAGTTACCAATACAACCGCGAGACGGCGCTGCTTGCTTCGCCACGATTGGGCCGCTTGGCTGACAACGAATCGCATATATAATGACCCACCAGAGAGATTTCCAACACTTCGGTTTCAGCTGACATACAGTCAACATGCCACCAAAGGCGAGCGGTAAAGCCATGAAGAAGGCCGGGAAGGCTCAGAAGAATATCTCCAAATCCGACAAGAAGAAGAAGCGGAGGAGGAAGGAGAGCTATGCTATCTACATCTACAAGGTGCTGAAGCAGGTCCACCCGGATACTGGAGTCTCATCAAAGGCGATGAGCATTATGAACAGTTTCGTCAACGATATCTTCGAACGTATCGCTGCCGAAGCTTCACGCCTCTCCCACTACAACAAGAGGTCGACCATCACGAGCAGGGAAATCCAGACCGCGGTGAGGCTCCTACTTCCCGGCGAATTGGCCAAGCACGCTGTCAGCGAAGGTACAAAGGCCGTTACCAAGTACACTAGCTCTAAGTAACGAGTTAATCGTTCCTAGGCTGATTTCAACGGCCCTTTTCAGGGCCACCAATAGTATTTCTAGCACGCTTTCTATTTTAATGTGAAATGTACGCCGTATCACGTATTTTTTGTTAGTGTAAGTGTTTCCTATTGATTGATTAGTAAGCCTCGGTTAGTTAACGCGCGCAATGTTAGAAAAAATACTCGGACAATAATACTATTTATATACATACACAACCCATATTTAAAATTTCAGGAAGAGTCTGTCTATATCTTATCATATCCAATCCACTTGTCGGAAGCGAGGTGTAAGCTCACAACATATATATATATATATATATATATATATACATATCATCCATCTACGTTCCAAATATCCCTATTTACCACCATCTCGCCATACTTGTCTCAGACCATGAACCTACACCATTACATTTACGTATATGTGGACACTCCTACTAATACAAATAACCCCTTGCTCCCAGTGGATTGTTAATTTTCCAACATCCACTTTGAGTTGTTCCTTTAATTAGCGCTCGTTAATATTGTTTAATGCAACAAATCTTAATACGAAAGGAGATATTAATTGATTGAGTCTATAAGATCTAAGATGGCGGAAATAAACAGAATAATCTCTATAAACAAAAATATGGCGGTCGACAAGAAAGAGGCGGCGTCCTTTGATGTCCATTCCAGGTACGCATCATAAACTATGCTCGGGAAATCCCTAATTCCCAGGCGACCCTTTAAAGATATAACACGCTTTTTGTTCTATTCTAATGTGAAATGTAGGCCGTACCATGTATCGATCGGATTTTTTTTTTTTTCTTGTTGTAAATATTCAATAGTGAGTAGTTATCACACTTAATGTTAGCAAAAATTAAAAAGAGACTCAATAATGCTATTAACTCCTATAAACTGAATTAGCCTGTAAAGTATACTATGAGCCGTGGTGAGGTGCAGCTCCCGTCTGCGATCCCCTAAACGGATTTGTAAAATATTAAATAAGAGTAGTTTAGGCGCAACGGTTCCATCAAAAAGGTGAAAAATAAATTGTAAGTTAAAAGTTAAGACTTAAATGGACGGCGACCTTTGATATCCATTCCAGTTATGATAAAGTATGGCCCTCCTGGGGAAATCCCTAATACCTGGGGGACCCTTTTCCCTTTACTTCAGATTAAGCCATAAACGTCCATAGTGTAATTTATGTTCCTTTATTAGTCCTTCTAACCGTATATGAAGTCCAGCAATGTTACTTTCTTAAACTATCCTCATCTCTGTTTCGCCCACGATAGAGGCATGAAACGAGGGCCGAAACGTTGGGCGATTAAAATTAAACGATCTAATATTTGTATTTAGTGTAGCTTTTGAACTATTATTAATATTTATTACATACAAATGGGAAATAGCTCGATGAAATACCGACTTTGATGGGAATGAAAAATCGTATATCACCATACGGCGAATGCTTTGATATTTTCGCATTATATCAAATATATATGTATGTATATATATATATATATATATATATATATATATATATATATATATATATTTTTTTTTTTTTTTTTTTTTTTTTAACGTATATTTTCTTATGCTTAATAAAATTTTTCAGAAATTGGGATGTTTCAACTGTGATTATTCTTTATAAATAGAAAAATATATATCGAATGCAGAATGCTTTTCCTTATTAATTTCAAAATGAACAGCATCATGTAAGTTTATTTAATAATAGTATTATAAAGAACAGTACCGGTTCTATTAAGAAAGAAAAGGGTTTCAGGAATATTACTACATATTACCTGGTATTATTTCGTTAATCCACACATACAGTTTGTGATTGGCCGCCATTGTGAACACATCTTAGCGTCCTTTTCCACGTGGCTTCAATTTGTTTACTTCCGGTTTTTACGGACATCATCAAAATGTAAGTTTTTTATTACTTTTATTACTGCGTTACTATATATTGTTTTATTAATCAATTTAATTAATGAAATAGTTTATTTATCTTTTGTATAACACGAAGTTTACAATGACGGACTCGTACATCCACATGGAAATTACACCTTCCACTTCACAAAACATCGTACAGAGACCGCAAATTAAGTCACAAAGACTTAAACGTCAACTGATTAACAATACTGACGACGAAGGCTTTACATTAGTACAAGCCAAAAAACCAATGTCTTTTGTACCAAGACCAAACATCACAAATAATACACCCGTAAATTACATTGATAAAAAAAAAAAATTCTGATGTATTGAATTCTTTATCTGGTAATATTTTAGGGGCCGGAAGGGCAAAGTTGAGATTAAAAATAGGAAAGATTCAACAAGTTATGGAATTTCATGTTATAGACAGTCATACATTTAAATATAAAATTTTACTAGGATTAGATG
Organism: Troilus luridus; assembly: GCA_964056705.1. Lineage (NCBI taxonomy): Eukaryota > Metazoa > Arthropoda > Insecta > Hemiptera > Pentatomidae > Troilus > Troilus luridus. The sequence continues at coordinate 27,589 of CAXKTH010000255.1, forward strand.
CTATACGAACTTTTAAGCTAATCCAAGATGAAAATTTGAATAATATAGAAAGAGTACAAAGGAGTAATAGTTTAAATAAAATTGATAAACAAAGAAATGATGATGCAGTTAGATGGGCTATGGATATGGTACCTAAAGAGAGTTCTGCATTAGTTAAAATAAAGAGAAACGACATTATTAAGAATTTTGTATGTGTGTATACATACATACATACATACATACATACATACATACATACATTCATACATACATACATACATACATACATACATACATACATACATACATACATACATACATACATACATACATACATACATACATACATACATACATACATACATACATACATACATACATACATACATACATACATACATACATACATACATACATACATACATACATACATACATACATACATACATACATACATACATACATACATATATATATATATATATATATATATATATATATATATATATGCGACGGGATAACGGCCAGATTATAAAATAGGACAAAAAAAAAAGAAAGAAAGAAAGAAGTTTATGTAGAACGATTCACAAACAAACAGTTGAAAGATCAAAGCAGGAAACAGGCTTAGTTTTGTTTTTGTTTTTTTTTTTCCTTTTAATGATGTTATTTATTTTTCCTTTTATGGGTCTCATTAGGGTCATACATACAACATTTTGACGAACCATTACCGAAGATCCGCTGCCGGACTGGCGGAGACAGTACACAGTGCGCCCATGCCTTTTCTACATGTTATTAACGAGTTGCCATTAGCAAAGCTCATAGGAAACCGGTCCTTTATTTAATACGAGATGATCGATCAAAGCCCCCTTATTGCAAAGGAAAGATGATCCAGCAGTTTAATAATATTTTAGAGAACCAGTCGGTAAAGATGACATAGGACAGCATCGGATGAGTGCTAACAACCCCAGAATGAATCCGTTTCCGCAGGGAATGAAAGCTGTGAAACAATCCAAAGCCCGTGAATTCTGAAAGGTTAATGGTTCCAAAAGAGTGAGGTTTTGTTAAAACATCTCGAGCACGAGGCAGAAGTAATTTAAAAATGACTATTTTGAGAAGAGTTGGAGAGAAGACGGTCGGTCTCTGAGATTCAGCGGTCGTTTAAGACTAGGGCCGAGTTTTTTGAGAACGCCTGGCCACACGTGTGTGAGGAGGAAAGTAAGGAGAGAGGGCACCGAAAATCGTACGTCGTTAAACGGGTCTACGGAAAAGCAGAGGGGAGTTTACAGATACAAATTGAACACAAAACAATCCAAGGGAGAAATAATTCTGGGAATAAGAAGTACGGTGTCTCCGTTACGGTCCGTCCTGCTTTACAAAAGCGAAACGAAACAAACCGCTTCAAAGGTACACTAGCGAACCTATAGTGAAAATGACTGAAACTGCAACAGAAGCCGCTGCTCCAACAACCCCGGCGACGCCCAAGGCGAAGAAGGGTAAGGCCGCTGCCACTGCCGGCGCCAAGAAACCCAAGACTGCGCCTTCTCATCCACCCGTTTCTCAGATGGTGACAGCTGCGATCAAGTCCCTCAAAGAGAGAGGTGGTTCATCTACCCAGGCTATCAAGAAATATATCAGCTCGACGTACAAGATCGACGCGGAGAAAAAGTCGCACTTCATCAAAAAGTACCTCGTATCCGCCGTTGCTTCCGGTTCGCTCGTCCAGACCAAAGGTAAAGGCGCTTCGGGCTCTTTTAAACTCGCCGGAGTAGGAGGTGAAGGCAAGAAAGTAGCGGCTACAAAGAAGGCACCAGCTAAGCCGTCCGTCGCTAGCAAATCCAAGGCGCCAAAGGCTAAACCTGCGGTGACGAAAAAGGCAGCAGCTGCACCTAAGGCTAAGAAGACCAAGAAGCCTCCAACCGCCGCCAAGACTCCTAAGCCCAAGGTGGCCAAAGCGAAACCCGCCACGACACCAAAGGCGAAGAAGGCCCCAGCGAAAAAGGCACCTGCCAAGAAGCCAGCGGCCAAGAAGGCTTCACCGAAGAAGAAGTAGGTCGTTTTCCCTAACCGCTGCCTCCTCAAGGAGGGGTGATTTTAAACGGCTCTTTTCAGAGCCACTAAAAATACGTACACATACTTTCTACGGAGCTTGCTAACTATTGCCCTTTGAGTGTTCTCAATAGAAATCATTGTAACGTAATTTCACCACGGGTATAAACATGTACGAGTAAATCTCACTTTTTATTTTATTTTATTTTATGGATTACAATATTACATGATTGTCTCATTAGCTCTCCGTAATTCGTGAGTGTATAAGATCTAAGATGGATGGCGGCAATACAAACAAAAATATGGCGGTCATAAACAATGTGTCGGCGACCATTCATCTCAATTCTAGGTGTAATAAAATATGGCCCTACTAGGGAAATCCCCGACTGCCTAGGCGACCTTTTGGCGGATCAAGCCATATACCAAACGTTTACGACTAGAATTTTCCATTCTACACGTTGTATTTACTAGGGAAATCCGTACTAACTTGGCGACAGTTTTCCCTTTTCTGCGGATTAAGCCCTAAGCAAAACATTCCAGAGTTTCTGTAAATAGTGTAATTTATATTCCCTTACCAATTCCTTATTTGCCTCATTACTTACAATAAATAATATTAAAAATCTTCTGACATAAAGTGATTCCGATGAATGGAGTAAGGGAATTGTCCGGTAGGTAGCAGTCTGAGGTAAATACACATTATGGGGTGGGGAGCAGCGGCGAAAAGTGATTGGTCCGCGCAAAGCTGCAAATGGGTATATACGAAGCGGTGATGGAAACGCGGAACATATATTTCTCGTCAACGACAGAGAACACATAGAGCAGAAGAATGTCCGGACGTGGTAAAGGTGGTAAAGCCAAGGGAAAGGCAAAGACCCGATCATCTAGGGCAGGGCTCCAGTTCCCCGTGGGTCGTATCCATCGTCTTCTCAGGAAAGGCAACTACGCCGAGAGAGTGGGAGCAGGAGCTCCGGTATACCTCGCAGCAGTCATGGAGTACCTGGCTGCAGAAGTTCTCGAGTTGGCCGGCAACGCTGCTCGTGATAACAAGAAAACCAGGATCATTCCGCGTCACCTCCAGCTCGCCATTAGGAACGACGAGGAGTTGAACAAGCTGCTGTCGGGAGTCACCATCGCTCAAGGCGGAGTACTTCCCAACATCCAGGCCGTTCTACTGCCGAAGAAGACAGAGAAGAGCTCTTAAGCCTAAAAGACGGCGAGCTCCTCGACCTTCTCTTTTCAACGGCCCTTTTCAGGGCCACAAATTGGATGAAGTACTTTCAACCGCAATACTTAATACAAACTAAGAATGTTAAGTCAGAGGAAACGATAGAATTAATAATTCACATGATAGGTTTGACTATCCGGTTGGGTAAAGTTACGGGATCGAGTACATATAATATACAATGATAACAATAATTGTTCCGTAGGCAGGCAAGCATCATAATAATGATTTAAGGCAAAAGAGCAATGCATTCGTCACTTGCACAGTAGTAACGAAAGCGGTTAATAGAACCGAGCAAATTAACACTAAAAGTCGTTATCAAACATAGTGAAATGTATTGCTTTTTAATTTCAGAATGGATAGATAAACGAAATTAGGGTTTATACAAACGAACAAAACAAAACAAAAAAAAAAAAAAAAAAAAAAAGGAGCTCTATATTTTTATTCCCCCTAATAAAAACAAGACAGACACACACGCTCGCTCGCACACACACCAAACCTATCAAATTGAATGAGTCGCGTAAACGGTCCACCAGAGGGCATACCAACCGCTCGTGTTTGGACCAATCGGAAGGAAAGAGCTACCTATATAAACAAGGAGCAATAAATGGCTCGCAAGCAGTCGAATATCGTTCTCTGACCTGCAAAGATGACTGGACGTGGCAAGGGTGGAAAGGGTCTGGGGAAAGGAGGAGCCAAGAGGCATAGAAAAGTACTCCGAGATAACATCCAAGGTATCACCAAACCCGCCATCAGGAGATTGGCCAGGCGAGGAGGTGTGAAGCGTATTTCGGGTCTCATTTACGAGGAGACCAGAGGTGTGTTGAAGGTGTTCTTGGAAAACGTTATCCGTGATGCAGTCACCTACACCGAACACGCCAAGAGGAAGACCGTCACCGCCATGGATGTCGTCTACGCTCTCAAGAGGCAGGGCCGTACTCTGTACGGTTTCGGCGGTTAAGTTCGACGTCGTGTGTACCTGGCGACCGGGGGAAAGTTTCAACGGCCCTTTTCAGGGCCACCAAGAATTATTAGGCAGACTTTCTTAATTAAGTAAATCACTACTCACTGTGTTAAAGATTACTTTAAAAATAAAATAATTGTCGCAATGTTGATAGAGTCATTGCTCGATCATCGATGTATAGATAGTTGTTTTTGCAAATCTATTTATATTTATTTGTCTACTACACCCACGGACGAACAACTTCAATATATCCAATCACTTGGTCGATAATGGTATTTATTGAAGTTTATTAAACGAGATAGATGTGTTAATATTCACGATTTAAGTTAAGTTAATGTAGGCCAATTAACGGAATTTGGCTTAGTATAAAGGGATGAGAAAACTCTTGCAGATGTAAAGGACCCGAATTAAATGTAATATCGCCGACAAACGGTATGGAGGGAGTTTTAAGAGATCCCCCTATCAATTATTTGACGTGGCGATTATTAATTTACTATTAACATGTATGAACGGAACGGAGGGGAGGGGGGGGGGGGAATGGTATGTCTCATAATTTACGGACGTCCAAAAAACTAGGTATCTATCTGATAAAAACTTAGCACAGGGTAAAACAAAAACAGACAACAAAGTCGCCAATGATGATTGGCGGGTGGAACCCCCCACCCTTCCAGTTCCACCTATATATGGACGGGGGTACGCAAATCGGAAATTATTTCTGTAAGATGGCTCGTACCAAGCAGACCGCTAGGAAATCGACAGGAGGCAAGGCTCCGAGGAAGCAGCTGGCTACCAAAGCCGCCAGGAAGAGTGCTCCGGCCACCGGTGGTGTAAAGAAACCTCACAGGTATAGGCCCGGAACAGTAGCACTCAGAGAAATCAGGAGATACCAGAAAAGTACCGAGTTGCTTATTAGGAAACTCCCGTTCCAGAGGTTGGTGAGGGAGATCGCTCAGGACTTCAAGACCGACCTGAGATTCCAGAGCTCCGCCGTCATGGCCCTCCAGGAGGCCAGCGAAGCCTATCTCGTAGGTCTCTTCGAGGATACCAACTTGTGCGCAATCCACGCCAAGAGGGTGACCATCATGCCCAAGGATATCCAGCTTGCTCGCCGTATCCGCGGAGAACGAGCCTAAGAGGTCCGTCCGCACCCTGCCGCACTTTCAACGGCCCTTTTCAGGGCCACCAAACTAGACGTAAGCCTTTCTATCAGAATGTGACCACTCGTTGGGTATGAATAAACAATTATCATCATATTTCTTGACTGTATGAATAGAGGAAACATTTGCTTTAAACAGATACAGCTATACGGTCTTATAACATTTGCATTGCCCAAAGAATTTATCCTCGATACGTTGAAAAAGAAAATATATAATTGATCTATTGAACTATATATGAAGTTATTAGAAACGTTCGAAAACTACAGAATGCACGGACCGGTGTGATCAATTAGGAAAGTCACCCCCTTTTAGTGTAACAATTTAAAAAAACGTTAAAATACATATATATAAATACACATACATTTCCTTCATTATTTTTTTTTTTTTTTTTCTGATCGGGGGAAATGAAATTCTGAAAGCCACGCACTCTGGAAGGGTATTCGCGCACTTTGGTCAAGTTACCAATACAACCGCGAGACGGCGCTGCTTGCTTCGCCACGATTGGGCCGCTTGGCTGACAACGAATCGCATATATAATGACCCACCAGAGAGATTTCCAACACTTCGGTTTCAGCTGACATACAGTCAACATGCCACCAAAGGCGAGCGGTAAAGCCATGAAGAAGGCCGGGAAGGCTCAGAAGAATATCTCCAAATCCGACAAGAAGAAGAAGCGGAGGAGGAAGGAGAGCTATGCTATCTACATCTACAAGGTGCTGAAGCAGGTCCACCCGGATACTGGAGTCTCATCAAAGGCGATGAGCATTATGAACAGTTTCGTCAACGATATCTTCGAACGTATCGCTGCCGAAGCTTCACGCCTCTCCCACTACAACAAGAGGTCGACCATCACGAGCAGGGAAATCCAGACCGCGGTGAGGCTCCTACTTCCCGGCGAATTGGCCAAGCACGCTGTCAGCGAAGGTACAAAGGCCGTTACCAAGTACACTAGCTCTAAGTAACGAGTTAATCGTTCCTAGGCTGATTTCAACGGCCCTTTTCAGGGCCACCAATAGTATTTCTAGCACGCTTTCTATTTTAATGTGAAATGTACGCCGTATCACGTATTTTTTGTTAGTGTAAGTGTTTCCTATTGATTGATTAGTAAGCCTCGGTTAGTTAACGCGCGCAATGTTAGAAAAAATACTCGGACAATAATACTATTTATATACATACACAACCCATATTTAAAATTTCAGGAAGAGTCTGTCTATATCTTATCATATCCAATCCACTTGTCGGAAGCGAGGTGTAAGCTCACAACATATATATATATATATATATATATATATACATATCATCCATCTACGTTCCAAATATCCCTATTTACCACCATCTCGCCATACTTGTCTCAGACCATGAACCTACACCATTACATTTACGTATATGTGGACACTCCTACTAATACAAATAACCCCTTGCTCCCAGTGGATTGTTAATTTTCCAACATCCACTTTGAGTTGTTCCTTTAATTAGCGCTCGTTAATATTGTTTAATGCAACAAATCTTAATACGAAAGGAGATATTAATTGATTGAGTCTATAAGATCTAAGATGGCGGAAATAAACAGAATAATCTCTATAAACAAAAATATGGCGGTCGACAAGAAAGAGGCGGCGTCCTTTGATGTCCATTCCAGGTACGCATCATAAACTATGCTCGGGAAATCCCTAATTCCCAGGCGACCCTTTAAAGATATAACACGCTTTTTGTTCTATTCTAATGTGAAATGTAGGCCGTACCATGTATCGATCGGATTTTTTTTTTTTTCTTGTTGTAAATATTCAATAGTGAGTAGTTATCACACTTAATGTTAGCAAAAATTAAAAAGAGACTCAATAATGCTATTAACTCCTATAAACTGAATTAGCCTGTAAAGTATACTATGAGCCGTGGTGAGGTGCAGCTCCCGTCTGCGATCCCCTAAACGGATTTGTAAAATATTAAATAAGAGTAGTTTAGGCGCAACGGTTCCATCAAAAAGGTGAAAAATAAATTGTAAGTTAAAAGTTAAGACTTAAATGGACGGCGACCTTTGATATCCATTCCAGTTATGATAAAGTATGGCCCTCCTGGGGAAATCCCTAATACCTGGGGGACCCTTTTCCCTTTACTTCAGATTAAGCCATAAACGTCCATAGTGTAATTTATGTTCCTTTATTAGTCCTTCTAACCGTATATGAAGTCCAGCAATGTTACTTTCTTAAACTATCCTCATCTCTGTTTCGCCCACGATAGAGGCATGAAACGAGGGCCGAAACGTTGGGCGATTAAAATTAAACGATCTAATATTTGTATTTAGTGTAGCTTTTGAACTATTATTAATATTTATTACATACAAATGGGAAATAGCTCGATGAAATACCGACTTTGATGGGAATGAAAAATCGTATATCACCATACGGCGAATGCTTTGATATTTTCGCATTATATCAAATATATATGTATGTATATATATATATATATATATATATATATATATATATATATATATATATTTTTTTTTTTTTTTTTTTTTTTTTAACGTATATTTTCTTATGCTTAATAAAATTTTTCAGAAATTGGGATGTTTCAACTGTGATTATTCTTTATAAATAGAAAAATATATATCGAATGCAGAATGCTTTTCCTTATTAATTTCAAAATGAACAGCATCATGTAAGTTTATTTAATAATAGTATTATAAAGAACAGTACCGGTTCTATTAAGAAAGAAAAGGGTTTCAGGAATATTACTACATATTACCTGGTATTATTTCGTTAATCCACACATACAGTTTGTGATTGGCCGCCATTGTGAACACATCTTAGCGTCCTTTTCCACGTGGCTTCAATTTGTTTACTTCCGGTTTTTACGGACATCATCAAAATGTAAGTTTTTTATTACTTTTATTACTGCGTTACTATATATTGTTTTATTAATCAATTTAATTAATGAAATAGTTTATTTATCTTTTGTATAACACGAAGTTTACAATGACGGACTCGTACATCCACATGGAAATTACACCTTCCACTTCACAAAACATCGTACAGAGACCGCAAATTAAGTCACAAAGACTTAAACGTCAACTGATTAACAATACTGACGACGAAGGCTTTACATTAGTACAAGCCAAAAAACCAATGTCTTTTGTACCAAGACCAAACATCACAAATAATACACCCGTAAATTACATTGATAAAAAAAAAAAATTCTGATGTATTGAATTCTTTATCTGGTAATATTTTAGGGGCCGGAAGGGCAAAGTTGAGATTAAAAATAGGAAAGATTCAACAAGTTATGGAATTTCATGTTATAGACAGTCATACATTTAAATATAAAATTTTACTAGGATTAGATGCTATACGAACTTTTAAGCTAATCCAAGATGAAAATTTGAATAATATAGAAAGAGTACAAAGGAGTAATAGTTTAAATAAAATTGATAAACAAAGAAATGATGATGCAGTTAGATGGGCTATGGATATGGTACCTAAAGAGAGTTCTGCATTAGTTAAAATAAAGAGAAACGACATTATTAAGAATTTTGTATGTGTGTATACATACATACATACATACATACATACATACATACATACATTCATACATACATACATACATACATACATACATACATACATACATACATACATACATACATACATACATACATACATACATACATACATACATACATACATACATACATACATACATACATACATACATACATACATACATACATACATACATACATACATACATACATACATACATACATACATACATACATACATACATACATACATATATATATATATATATATATATATATATATATATATATATATGCGACGGGATAACGGCCAGATTATAAAATAGGACAAAAAAAAAAGAAAGAAAGAAAGAAGTTTATGTAGAACGATTCACAAACAAACAGTTGAAAGATCAAAGCAGGAAACAGGCTTAGTTTTGTTTTTGTTTTTTTTTTTCCTTTTAAATTTTGATGTTATTTATTTTTCCTTTTATGGGTCTCATTAGGGTCATACATACAACATTTTGACGAACCATTACCGAAGATCCGCTGCCGGACTGGCGGAGACAGTACACAGTGCGCCCATGCCTTTTCTACATGTTATTAACGAGTTGCCATTAGCAAAGCTCATAGGAAACCGGTCCTTTATTTAATACGAGATGATCGATCAAAGCCCCCTTATTGCAAAGGAAAGATGATCCAGCAGTTTAATAATATTTTAGAGAACCAGTCGGTAAAGATGACATAGGACAGCATCGGATGAGTGCTAACAACCCCAGAATGAATCCGTTTCCGCAGGGAATGAAAGCTGTGAAACAATCCAAAGCCCGTGAATTCTGAAAGGTTAATGGTTCCAAAAGAGTGAGGTTTTGTTAAAACATCTCGAGCACGAGGCAGAAGTAATTTAAAAATGACTATTTTGAGAAGAGTTGGAGAGAAGACGGTCGGTCTCTGAGATTCAGCGGTCGTTTAAGACTAGGGCCGAGTTTTTTGAGAACGCCTGGCCACACGTGTGTGAGGAGGAAAGTAAGGAGAGAGGGCACCGAAAATCGTACGTCGTTAAACGGGTCTACGGAAAAGCAGAGGGGAGTTTACAGATACAAATTGAACACAAAACAATCCAAGGGAGAAATAATTCTGGGAATAAGAAGTACGGTGTCTCCGTTACGGTCCGTCCTGCTTTACAAAAGCGAAACGAAACAAACCGCTTCAAAGGTACACTAGCGAACCTATAGTGAAAATGACTGAAACTGCAACAGAAGCCGCTGCTCCAACAACCCCGGCGACGCCCAAGGCGAAGAAGGGTAAGGCCGCTGCCACTGCCGGCGCCAAGAAACCCAAGACTGCGCCTTCTCATCCACCCGTTTCTCAGATGGTGACAGCTGCGATCAAGTCCCTCAAAGAGAGAGGTGGTTCATCTACCCAGGCTATCAAGAAATATATCAGCTCGACGTACAAGATCGACGCGGAGAAAAAGTCGCACTTCATCAAAAAGTACCTCGTATCCGCCGTTGCTTCCGGTTCGCTCGTCCAGACCAAAGGTAAAGGCGCTTCGGGCTCTTTTAAACTCGCCGGAGTAGGAGGTGAAGGCAAGAAAGTAGCGGCTACAAAGAAGGCACCAGCTAAGCCGTCCGTCGCTAGCAAATCCAAGGCGCCAAAGGCTAAACCTGCGGTGACGAAAAAGGCAGCAGCTGCACCTAAGGCTAAGAAGACCAAGAAGCCTCCAACCGCCGCCAAGACTCCTAAGCCCAAGGTGGCCAAAGCGAAACCCGCCACGACACCAAAGGCGAAGAAGGCCCCAGCGAAAAAGGCACCTGCCAAGAAGCCAGCGGCCAAGAAGGCTTCACCGAAGAAGAAGTAGGTCGTTTTCCCTAACCGCTGCCTCCTCAAGGAGGGGTGATTTTAAACGGCTCTTTTCAGAGCCACTAAAAATACGTACACATACTTTCTACGGAGCTTGCTAACTATTGCCCTTTGAGTGTTCTCAATAGAAATCATTGTAACGTAATTTCACCACGGGTATAAACATGTACGAGTAAATCTCACTTTTTATTTTATTTTATTTTATGGATTACAATATTACATGATTGTCTCATTAGCTCTCCGTAATTCGTGAGTGTATAAGATCTAAGATGGATGGCGGCAATACAAACAAAAATATGGCGGTCATAAACAATGTGTCGGCGACCATTCATCTCAATTCTAGGTGTAATAAAATATGGCCCTACTAGGGAAATCCCCGACTGCCTAGGCGACCTTTTGGCGGATCAAGCCATATACCAAACGTTTACGACTAGAATTTTCCATTCTACACGTTGTATTTACTAGGGAAATCCGTACTAACTTGGCGACAGTTTTCCCTTTTCTGCGGATTAAGCCCTAAGCAAAACATTCCAGAGTTTCTGTAAATAGTGTAATTTATATTCCCTTACCAATTCCTTATTTGCCTCATTACTTACAATAAATAATATTAAAAATCTTCTGACATAAAGTGATTCCGATGAATGGAGTAAGGGAATTGTCCGGTAGGTAGCAGTCTGAGGTAAATACACATTATGGGGTGGGGAGCAGCGGCGAAAAGTGATTGGTCCGCGCAAAGCTGCAAATGGGTATATACGAAGCGGTGATGGAAACGCGGAACATATATTTCTCGTCAACGACAGAGAACACATAGAGCAGAAGAATGTCCGGACGTGGTAAAGGTGGTAAAGCCAAGGGAAAGGCAAAGACCCGATCATCTAGGGCAGGGCTCCAGTTCCCCGTGGGTCGTATCCATCGTCTTCTCAGGAAAGGCAACTACGCCGAGAGAGTGGGAGCAGGAGCTCCGGTATACCTCGCAGCAGTCATGGAGTACCTGGCTGCAGAAGTTCTCGAGTTGGCCGGCAACGCTGCTCGTGATAACAAGAAAACCAGGATCATTCCGCGTCACCTCCAGCTCGCCATTAGGAACGACGAGGAGTTGAACAAGCTGCTGTCGGGAGTCACCATCGCTCAAGGCGGAGTACTTCCCAACATCCAGGCCGTTCTACTGCCGAAGAAGACAGAGAAGAGCTCTTAAGCCTAAAAGACGGCGAGCTCCTCGACCTTCTCTTTTCAACGGCCCTTTTCAGGGCCACAAATTGGATGAAGTACTTTCAACCGCAATACTTAATACAAACTAAGAATGTTAAGTCAGAGGAAACGATAGAATTAATAATTCACATGATAGGTTTGACTATCCGGTTGGGTAAAGTTACGGGATCGAGTACATATAATATACAATGATAACAATAATTGTTCCGTAGGCAGGCAAGCATCATAATAATGATTTAAGGCAAAAGAGCAATGCATTCGTCACTTGCACAGTAGTAACGAAAGCGGTTAATAGAACCGAGCAAATTAACACTAAAAGTCGTTATCAAACATAGTGAAATGTATTGCTTTTTAATTTCAGAATGGATAGATAAACGAAATTAGGGTTTATACAAACGAACAAAACAAAACAAAAAAAAAAAAAAAAAAAAAAAAAAAAAAAAAAAAAAAAAAAGGAGCTCTATATTTTTATTCCCCCTAATAAAAACAAGACAGACACACACGCTCGCTCGCACACACACCAAACCTATCAAATTGAATGAGTCGCGTAAACGGTCCACCAGAGGGCATACCAACCGCTCGTGTTTGGACCAATCGGAAGGAAAGAGCTACCTATATAAACAAGGAGCAATAAATGGCTCGCAAGCAGTCGAATATCGTTCTCTGACCTGCAAAGATGACTGGACGTGGCAAGGGTGGAAAGGGTCTGGGGAAAGGAGGAGCCAAGAGGCATAGAAAAGTACTCCGAGATAACATCCAAGGTATCACCAAACCCGCCATCAGGAGATTGGCCAGGCGAGGAGGTGTGAAGCGTATTTCGGGTCTCATTTACGAGGAGACCAGAGGTGTGTTGAAGGTGTTCTTGGAAAACGTTATCCGTGATGCAGTCACCTACACCGAACACGCCAAGAGGAAGACCGTCACCGCCATGGATGTCGTCTACGCTCTCAAGAGGCAGGGCCGTACTCTGTACGGTTTCGGCGGTTAAGTTCGACGTCGTGTGTACCTGGCGACCGGGGGAAAGTTTCAACGGCCCTTTTCAGGGCCACCAAGAATTATTAGGCAGACTTTCTTAATTAAGTAAATCACTACTCACTGTGTTAAAGATTACTTTAAAAATAAAATAATTGTCGCAATGTTGATAGAGTCATTGCTCGATCATCGATGTATAGATAGTTGTTTTTGCAAATCTATTTATATTTATTTGTCTACTACACCCACGGACGAACAACTTCAATATATCCAATCACTTGGTCGATAATGGTATTTATTGAAGTTTATTAAACGAGATAGATGTGTTAATATTCACGATTTAAGTTAAGTTAATGTAGGCCAATTAACGGAATTTGGCTTAGTATAAAGGGATGAGAAAACTCTTGCAGATGTAAAGGACCCGAATTAAATGTAATATCGCCGACAAACGGTATGGAGGGAGTTTTAAGAGATCCCCCTATCAATTATTTGACGTGGCGATTATTAATTTACTATTAACATGTATGAACGGAACGGAGGGGAGGGGGGGGGGGGAATGGTATGTCTCATAATTTACGGACGTCCAAAAAACTAGGTATCTATCTGATAAAAACTTAGCACAGGGTAAAACAAAAACAGACAACAAAGTCGCCAATGATGATTGGCGGGTGGAACCCCCCACCCTTCCAGTTCCACCTATATATGGACGGGGGTACGCAAATCGGAAATTCATCGTGATTGGCCGCCATTGTGAACACACCTCAGCGTCTAATATAGCGTCCTTCTCCACGTGGCTTTTGTTTACTTCCGGTTCTTACGAACTTCTTCAAAATGTAAGTTTTTTATTACTTTATTACTGTTACTATTTATTGATTTATTGATTATTAATTAATTTAGTTAAGTAAATAGTTTATCTTTTGATTTAATATGACGAACCCGGACTTTCATATGGACACTACGCCCTCTACCTCTACTACCTCTACCTCACAAATCACCACACAAAGACCACAAATTAAATCACATAGACTTAAACGTCATTTGACTAACAACACAGACGACGAAGGCTTTACACTAGTACAAGCCAAAAAATCGATGTCTTTCGTACCTAGACCTAGACCTTCCATTATAAACACAACACCTGTTACAATCAGTAACACTTTCACACCATTAACGCACACAGAAATCACAGAAATCACTGAAAACAATGACAACAATAACCAAAACACCAAAATAAACAAACCGGCCCCTATTGTTATTAGACCGGCGATGTCAGCGGTGAGCCTAAAAAGCCACCTAGTCGATGCAGGTATTGCATCATTTTATATAAAATCTAACCAAACAGAAAACAAAATCTTTCTCAACAACAACGACGATTATAAAAAAGTTATAGGGCTGCTAGATAAGGCACAAACTATAAGTTATCATTCTTTTGCCCCCAGAGGTACTAAACCCCTGAGAAGATACATCCTTAAAGGGTTTGACTTGGATCACCCTATTGATTCAATCAAAAATCACCTCCTTGCCCACCTACCTGGGTTTAAAAACATATGGAGGATGACAAAAACAGACGAAAATGGACAAAAAACGCCACTCAGCAACATCATAGTCACTACTGACCACGATGTTACCCTAGAAAAAATTTCTAAACTGGGCCCCATAGATTACATGGGGTACAGCGTAGAAAAAATGAAAAACACCAGTGGCCCCAGGCAATGCCATGCATGCCAGGAATTTGGCCACACCAAAAACTACTGCGGGCGCATAGTTAAATGCGTTCGATGTGGTGAAAACCACGAAACTGAAAAATGCCCCAAAACAATGCCCCCAAAGTGCGCAAATTGTGGTGGCCCTCACGTGGCCTCATATCGCAACTGCGTAAAAAGAATCGAACTAATTAAAAATAAAGTTCAGAACAAAATTGTTATCAATCAAGATAACAAAAACCAAACAAATCAGGCTACTAATAGTGCCACATTATCCGACCCGCATTCATATGCCGGTGTCACCCTAAATGGAGTCACCCCCCCCCAACAAAATCCAAATCAGGACGAAAAACCCACATGGGCTCTCGAGCTCATAACAATGTTTAAAGACATGAAGGAGATGTTCATGACATTAATGGGCACACTTAATGTAGTGCTCCAAAACTCTTTCATGAACAAACATGGATAGACACACTATCATAAATTATAACATAACAGGGCTCGTAAAGCGAAAGCTCGAGCTAGAAACCCTTCTGGCCGACTATAGGCCGTCCGTCATGGCACTCACGGACACAAAACTCAACAGACAAACACATATACACTTTACAGGATATCACACATACAGACTTGACACACAAACTATACACGGAGGCGTAGCACTTTTAGTGCGTAACGACGTCCCCTCCAGACTACTAAACAACAACACACTAAACGATGACAAACACACAGCAATCACAGTACTTGTCAGGCTCAAGCACAACTACAAAATCACATGCATTTACAGAAGACCGAATGCCAAACTAGACACTATCAAAACTCTACTTCGGGAAAACGAAACTGACAGACAACACATTATCGTAGGAGACCTAAACGCCAAACACCACACTTGGAACTGTACGAAACCTAACGCACTAGGTAACCACCTAACGAAAACAAAATACACAATCATACACCCCAACGCATACACTTACAGACATCACTCAAACCCAGCATACACCTCCACACTTGACCTGTTACTCACACAACAGGCACATCGATTTACAAACTGCATCACAATTGACTTCAGTGACAATGACCACATTCCAGTACTCTATGAACTAGGCAAGAATGCAACAATAAAACCACCAACAGACTACAAATACAAATTCAAACTAGCGGACTGGAAACACTACAAGAAACTAGTCCACACAAACACACCTAACATCACCTCACTCCCAACCACCCAACACATCGATAACGCCATAAACACACTATCCACTATCATACAAGACGCAGCCTCAGCTTCCATACCCACATTTAACCCCACGCCCATACACTTACGTAAACCACCACAACATATACTTGCTCTCATAAAACAACGCAACAACATCAAAAACTGCTGGTACAGGACAAAAGATCCTACCTACAGACCCATAATAAACAATATGACCAGACAAATCACATCCCTAATGGCGCAGTGGAAAACCTCCCTATGGCACGACCAATTACGCCGGACACACAACGACCCTCATAACTTCTGGAAATTAGTCAGAAGCCACAACACTAAGTCCAAATCGGTCAAAATCCATCGTGGCGATGAGCTTCTCACCCCTGCAGATCAGGCTACTATACTAGCTGACTACTACGTTGAACGTGACTCAGCACGTACAAACATCATTTACCAACACACACCTCCGAGTTTTAGCTCAGAGAACACTATTTTTTCAACATATAAAGAACTGACTGCAATTCTGAGAAAAACCAAGGGAAACAAATCTTCAGGTAAGGACAACACCCCGTATGTCCTCTACAAACAACTACCCAGAAAACCCCTCATGTTTCTCTTAAATATTTTCAACGCATGCTCACGCCTCAAATACTTCCCCACGGAGTGGAAACATGCTATCGTCGTTCCACTCCTAAAACCCAAAAAACGAGGAGCTGCTCCGGAAGAATACCGGCCCATCAGTCTCCTCAACCACATCTCAAAAATATATGAGAAATTAATCATTATACACATCCGTAAACACTGCGAAACACATGACATAATACCCCCCGAGCAGACGGGGTTCTCTCGCGGAGTTAGCTGTTATCACCACGTGGCGAAATTACAACACGATACAGCTCACAATCTAAATAAAAACCTCGCCACAGCAATGATATCCCTCGACTGCACACAAGCTTTCGACTCTGTATCCCACTCTACCATGATAGAAAAACTCAGGCTTCACCAATTCCCGGACCAACTGGTCGATATAATAGGCTCATACCTCAGTGGCCGGACTTTCTCTGTTCGTGTCAAATCTGAACTTTCTACAAAACGCCCAGTCACTTGTGGGGTCCCACAGGGCTCGGTCCTTGCGCCAATATTATTCAACATCTATACTGCCCATATAGTGGGGCAGAAAATCGACAACGTGCAAATCGCCGCTTATGCTGATGATATAGCGATCTACACAGCTAGTATGAACGCAGATCACGCCATGCGCAAGGCCCAGAAAGCAGCCCAACTGATCACAGAACAACTACAGGACATAAACATACACATAAACACCAATAAAACTGACGCCATCACCTTCTCATACATGAAAACACTAAAAACACAACCGACACTAAACGGGCAAACAATACAGAACAAAACACAGCTCACATACCTAGGCATGAAACTTGAATCACACCTCTCATTCACTGCGCACACACAGCACAGAATACACATAGCACGAGCCACAGCCAATCAACTCAGACACCTACTCTACTCACCAGGGCTGTCACTCAGACTCAAGATCCTCCTATACAAGGCAGTCCTCAGACCAACATTACTACACGGAGCTCCTCTCCTCCATTACCTATATCCGTCAGCCCTGAAGTCTCTTCAGACATATCAAAACAGCATTCTTCAGAAGATCACCAGAGGAACTACATTAGAAAGACGTAACATGAAACACATACACAACGAACTACAGCTGAACACTGTACAGACGCACATCACTAGGTGCCACCTCAAATTCTTTGATAACCTTCCTGCATCCCACAACCCACTCTTCCGAGCCATAACCCCATCCCGCCTTCCTGCAAGGTGGCAGGGCAGGAAGGGGCCTTTAAACCCCGTTAACATCATATCATAAATAACCCACCCCTTTTCCTCCTTTCCTCTCCTTTCCTCTCCTTCCTTCCTCCCTCCCCCCCCCTTTTTTATACCTATTTCTAGCTTTAAGTTTAGAATAAGTTAGTTTGTAAGGCAATTAATCAGAGAAGGCCCCTCACCTTCGTTAATATTGTTACCTGAAATATGGATAAGTTCAATACTTTATTACTTATTTCTCCTTCTAATACTAACCAAGTAGAATAAGGATAATACTAACCCATAAATCTACCATTGTATATTTACTAATCACCTTCCTTTTTGTTTCATGTTTCCTGAGGGATCTGAAAAAAAAAAAAAAAAAAAAAAAAAAAAAAAAAAAAAAAAAAAAAAAAAAAAAAAAAAAAAAAAAAAAAAAAAAAAAAAAAAAAAAAAAAAAAAAAAAATCGGAAATTATTTCTGTAAGATGGCTCGTACCAAGCAGACCGCTAGGAAATCGACAGGAGGCAAGGCTCCGAGGAAGCAGCTGGCTACCAAAGCCGCCAGGAAGAGTGCTCCGGCCACCGGTGGTGTAAAGAAACCTCACAGGTATAGGCCCGGAACAGTAGCACTCAGAGAAATCAGGAGATACCAGAAAAGTACCGAGTTGCTTATTAGGAAACTCCCGTTCCAGAGGTTGGTGAGGGAGATCGCTCAGGACTTCAAGACCGACCTGAGATTCCAGAGCTCCGCCGTCATGGCCCTCCAGGAGGCCAGCGAAGCCTATCTCGTAGGTCTCTTCGAGGATACCAACTTGTGCGCAATCCACGCCAAGAGGGTGACCATCATGCCCAAGGATATCCAGCTTGCTCGCCGTATCCGCGGAGAACGAGCCTAAGAGGTCCGTCCGCACCCTGCCGCACTTTCAACGGCCCTTTTCAGGGCCACCAAACTAGACGTAAGCCTTTCTATCAGAATGTGACCACTCGTTGGGTATGAATAAACAATTATCATCATATTTCTTGACTGTATGAATAGAGGAAACATTTGCTTTAAACAGATACAGCTATACGGTCTTATAACATTTGCATTGCCCAAAGAATTTATCCTCGATACGTTGAAAAAGAAAATATATAATTGATCTATTGAACTATATATGAAGTTATTAGAAACGTTCGAAAACTACAGAATGCACGGACCGGTGTGATCAATTAGGAAAGTCACCCCCTTTTAGTGTAACAATTTAAAAAAACGTTAAAATACATATATATAAATACACATACATTTCCTTCATTATTTTTTTTTTTTTTTTTCTGATCGGGGGAAATGAAATTCTGAAAGCCACGCACTCTGGAAGGGTATTCGCGCACTTTGGTCAAGTTACCAATACAACCGCGAGACGGCGCTGCTTGCTTCGCCACGATTGGGCCGCTTGGCTGACAACGAATCGCATATATAATGACCCACCAGAGAGATTTCCAACACTTCGGTTTCAGCTGACATACAGTCAACATGCCACCAAAGGCGAGCGGTAAAGCCATGAAGAAGGCCGGGAAGGCTCAGAAGAATATCTCCAAATCCGACAAGAAGAAGAAGCGGAGGAGGAAGGAGAGCTATGCTATCTACATCTACAAGGTGCTGAAGCAGGTCCACCCGGATACTGGAGTCTCATCAAAGGCGATGAGCATTATGAACAGTTTCGTCAACGATATCTTCGAACGTATCGCTGCCGAAGCTTCACGCCTCTCCCACTACAACAAGAGGTCGACCATCACGAGCAGGGAAATCCAGACCGCGGTGAGGCTCCTACTTCCCGGCGAATTGGCCAAGCACGCTGTCAGCGAAGGTACAAAGGCCGTTACCAAGTACACTAGCTCTAAGTAACGAGTTAATCGTTCCTAGGCTGATTTCAACGGCCCTTTTCAGGGCCACCAATAGTATTTCTAGCACGCTTTCTATTTTAATGTGAAATGTACGCCGTATCACGTATTTTTTGTTAGTGTAAGTGTTTCCTATTGATTGATTAGTAAGCCTCGGTTAGTTAACGCGCGCAATGTTAGAAAAAATACTCGGACAATAATACTATTTATATACATACACAACCCATATTTAAAATTTCAGGAAGAGTCTGTCTATATCTTATCATATCCAATCCACTTGTCGGAAGCGAGGTGTAAGCTCACAACATATATATATATATATATATATATATATACATATCATCCATCTACGTTCCAAATATCCCTATTTACCACCATCTCGCCATACTTGTCTCAGACCATGAACCTACACCATTACATTTACGTATATGTGGACACTCCTACTAATACAAATAACCCCTTGCTCCCAGTGGATTGTTAATTTTCCAACATCCACTTTGAGTTGTTCCTTTAATTAGCGCTCGTTAATATTGTTTAATGCAACAAATCTTAATACGAAAGGAGATATTAATTGATTGAGTCTATAAGATCTAAGATGGCGGAAATAAACAGAATAATCTCTATAAACAAAAATATGGCGGTCGACAAGAAAGAGGCGGCGTCCTTTGATGTCCATTCCAGGTACGCATCATAAACTATGCTCGGGAAATCCCTAATTCCCAGGCGACCCTTTAAAGATATAACACGCTTTTTGTTCTATTCTAATGTGAAATGTAGGCCGTACCATGTATCGATCGGATTTTTTTTTTTTTCTTGTTGTAAATATTCAATAGTGAGTAGTTATCACACTTAATGTTAGCAAAAATTAAAAAGAGACTCAATAATGCTATTAACTCCTATAAACTGAATTAGCCTGTAAAGTATACTATGAGCCGTGGTGAGGTGCAGCTCCCGTCTGCGATCCCCTAAACGGATTTGTAAAATATTAAATAAGAGTAGTTTAGGCGCAACGGTTCCATCAAAAAGGTGAAAAATAAATTGTAAGTTAAAAGTTAAGACTTAAATGGACGGCGACCTTTGATATCCATTCCAGTTATGATAAAGTATGGCCCTCCTGGGGAAATCCCTAATACCTGGGGGACCCTTTTCCCTTTACTTCAGATTAAGCCATAAACGTCCATAGTGTAATTTATGTTCCTTTATTAGTCCTTCTAACCGTATATGAAGTCCAGCAATGTTACTTTCTTAAACTATCCTCATCTCTGTTTCGCCCACGATAGAGGCATGAAACGAGGGCCGAAACGTTGGGCGATTAAAATTAAACGATCTAATATTTGTATTTAGTGTAGCTTTTGAACTATTATTAATATTTATTACATACAAATGGGAAATAGCTCGATGAAATACCGACTTTGATGGGAATGAAAAATCGTATATCACCATACGGCGAATGCTTTGATATTTTCGCATTATATCAAATATATATGTATGTATATATATATATATATATATATATATATATATATATATATATATTTTTTTTTTTTTTTTTTTTTTTTTAACGTATATTTTCTTATGCTTAATAAAATTTTTCAGAAATTGGGATGTTTCAACTGTGATTATTCTTTATAAATAGAAAAATATATATCGAATGCAGAATGCTTTTCCTTATTAATTTCAAAATGAACAGCATCATGTAAGTTTATTTAATAATAGTATTATAAAGAACAGTACCGGTTCTATTAAGAAAGAAAAGGGTTTCAGGAATATTACTACATATTACCTGGTATTATTTCGTTAATCCACACATACAGTTTGTGATTGGCCGCCATTGTGAACACATCTTAGCGTCCTTTTCCACGTGGCTTCAATTTGTTTACTTCCGGTTTTTACGGACATCATCAAAATGTAAGTTTTTTATTACTTTTATTACTGCGTTACTATATATTGTTTTATTAATCAATTTAATTAATGAAATAGTTTATTTATCTTTTGTATAACACGAAGTTTACAATGACGGACTCGTACATCCACATGGAAATTACACCTTCCACTTCACAAAACATCGTACAGAGACCGCAAATTAAGTCACAAAGACTTAAACGTCAACTGATTAACAATACTGACGACGAAGGCTTTACATTAGTACAAGCCAAAAAACCAATGTCTTTTGTACCAAGACCAAACATCACAAATAATACACCCGTAAATTACATTGATAAAAAAAAAAAATTCTGATGTATTGAATTCTTTATCTGGTAATATTTTAGGGGCCGGAAGGGCAAAGTTGAGATTAAAAATAGGAAAGATTCAACAAGTTATGGAATTTCATGTTATAGACAGTCATACATTTAAATATAAAATTTTACTAGGATTAGATGCTATACGAACTTTTAAGCTAATCCAAGATGAAAATTTGAATAATATAGAAAGAGTACAAAGGAGTAATAGTTTAAATAAAATTGATAAACAAAGAAATGATGATGCAGTTAGATGGGCTATGGATATGGTACCTAAAGAGAGTTCTGCATTAGTTAAAATAAAGAGAAACGACATTATTAAGAATTTTGTATGTGTGTATACATACATACATACATACATACATACATACATACATACATTCATACATACATACATACATACATACATACATACATACATACATACATACATACATACATACATACATACATACATACATACATACATACATACATACATACATACATACATACATACATACATACATACATACATACATACATACATACATACATACATACATACATACATACATACATACATACATACATACATACATACATATATATATATATATATATATATATATATATATATATATATATGCGACGGGATAACGGCCAGATTATAAAATAGGACAAAAAAAAAAGAAAGAAAGAAAGAAGTTTATGTAGAACGATTCACAAACAAACAGTTGAAAGATCAAAGCAGGAAACAGGCTTAGTTTTGTTTTTGTTTTTTTTTTTCCTTTTAAATTTTGATGTTATTTATTTTTCCTTTTATGGGTCTCATTAGGGTCATACATACAACATTTTGACGAACCATTACCGAAGATCCGCTGCCGGACTGGCGGAGACAGTACACAGTGCGCCCATGCCTTTTCTACATGTTATTAACGAGTTGCCATTAGCAAAGCTCATAGGAAACCGGTCCTTTATTTAATACGAGATGATCGATCAAAGCCCCCTTATTGCAAAGGAAAGATGATCCAGCAGTTTAATAATATTTTAGAGAACCAGTCGGTAAAGATGACATAGGACAGCATCGGATGAGTGCTAACAACCCCAGAATGAATCCGTTTCCGCAGGGAATGAAAGCTGTGAAACAATCCAAAGCCCGTGAATTCTGAAAGGTTAATGGTTCCAAAAGAGTGAGGTTTTGTTAAAACATCTCGAGCACGAGGCAGAAGTAATTTAAAAATGACTATTTTGAGAAGAGTTGGAGAGAAGACGGTCGGTCTCTGAGATTCAGCGGTCGTTTAAGACTAGGGCCGAGTTTTTTGAGAACGCCTGGCCACACGTGTGTGAGGAGGAAAGTAAGGAGAGAGGGCACCGAAAATCGTACGTCGTTAAACGGGTCTACGGAAAAGCAGAGGGGAGTTTACAGATACAAATTGAACACAAAACAATCCAAGGGAGAAATAATTCTGGGAATAAGAAGTACGGTGTCTCCGTTACGGTCCGTCCTGCTTTACAAAAGCGAAACGAAACAAACCGCTTCAAAGGTACACTAGCGAACCTATAGTGAAAATGACTGAAACTGCAACAGAAGCCGCTGCTCCAACAACCCCGGCGACGCCCAAGGCGAAGAAGGGTAAGGCCGCTGCCACTGCCGGCGCCAAGAAACCCAAGACTGCGCCTTCTCATCCACCCGTTTCTCAGATGGTGACAGCTGCGATCAAGTCCCTCAAAGAGAGAGGTGGTTCATCTACCCAGGCTATCAAGAAATATATCAGCTCGACGTACAAGATCGACGCGGAGAAAAAGTCGCACTTCATCAAAAAGTACCTCGTATCCGCCGTTGCTTCCGGTTCGCTCGTCCAGACCAAAGGTAAAGGCGCTTCGGGCTCTTTTAAACTCGCCGGAGTAGGAGGTGAAGGCAAGAAAGTAGCGGCTACAAAGAAGGCACCAGCTAAGCCGTCCGTCGCTAGCAAATCCAAGGCGCCAAAGGCTAAACCTGCGGTGACGAAAAAGGCAGCAGCTGCACCTAAGGCTAAGAAGACCAAGAAGCCTCCAACCGCCGCCAAGACTCCTAAGCCCAAGGTGGCCAAAGCGAAACCCGCCACGACACCAAAGGCGAAGAAGGCCCCAGCGAAAAAGGCACCTGCCAAGAAGCCAGCGGCCAAGAAGGCTTCACCGAAGAAGAAGTAGGTCGTTTTCCCTAACCGCTGCCTCCTCAAGGAGGGGTGATTTTAAACGGCTCTTTTCAGAGCCACTAAAAATACGTACACATACTTTCTACGGAGCTTGCTAACTATTGCCCTTTGAGTGTTCTCAATAGAAATCATTGTAACGTAATTTCACCACGGGTATAAACATGTACGAGTAAATCTCACTTTTTATTTTATTTTATTTTATGGATTACAATATTACATGATTGTCTCATTAGCTCTCCGTAATTCGTGAGTGTATAAGATCTAAGATGGATGGCGGCAATACAAACAAAAATATGGCGGTCATAAACAATGTGTCGGCGACCATTCATCTCAATTCTAGGTGTAATAAAATATGGCCCTACTAGGGAAATCCCCGACTGCCTAGGCGACCTTTTGGCGGATCAAGCCATATACCAAACGTTTACGACTAGAATTTTCCATTCTACACGTTGTATTTACTAGGGAAATCCGTACTAACTTGGCGACAGTTTTCCCTTTTCTGCGGATTAAGCCCTAAGCAAAACATTCCAGAGTTTCTGTAAATAGTGTAATTTATATTCCCTTACCAATTCCTTATTTGCCTCATTACTTACAATAAATAATATTAAAAATCTTCTGACATAAAGTGATTCCGATGAATGGAGTAAGGGAATTGTCCGGTAGGTAGCAGTCTGAGGTAAATACACATTATGGGGTGGGGAGCAGCGGCGAAAAGTGATTGGTCCGCGCAAAGCTGCAAATGGGTATATACGAAGCGGTGATGGAAACGCGGAACATATATTTCTCGTCAACGACAGAGAACACATAGAGCAGAAGAATGTCCGGACGTGGTAAAGGTGGTAAAGCCAAGGGAAAGGCAAAGACCCGATCATCTAGGGCAGGGCTCCAGTTCCCCGTGGGTCGTATCCATCGTCTTCTCAGGAAAGGCAACTACGCCGAGAGAGTGGGAGCAGGAGCTCCGGTATACCTCGCAGCAGTCATGGAGTACCTGGCTGCAGAAGTTCTCGAGTTGGCCGGCAACGCTGCTCGTGATAACAAGAAAACCAGGATCATTCCGCGTCACCTCCAGCTCGCCATTAGGAACGACGAGGAGTTGAACAAGCTGCTGTCGGGAGTCACCATCGCTCAAGGCGGAGTACTTCCCAACATCCAGGCCGTTCTACTGCCGAAGAAGACAGAGAAGAGCTCTTAAGCCTAAAAGACGGCGAGCTCCTCGACCTTCTCTTTTCAACGGCCCTTTTCAGGGCCACAAATTGGATGAAGTACTTTCAACCGCAATACTTAATACAAACTAAGAATGTTAAGTCAGAGGAAACGATAGAATTAATAATTCACATGATAGGTTTGACTATCCGGTTGGGTAAAGTTACGGGATCGAGTACATATAATATACAATGATAACAATAATTGTTCCGTAGGCAGGCAAGCATCATAATAATGATTTAAGGCAAAAGAGCAATGCATTCGTCACTTGCACAGTAGTAACGAAAGCGGTTAATAGAACCGAGCAAATTAACACTAAAAGTCGTTATCAAACATAGTGAAATGTATTGCTTTTTAATTTCAGAATGGATAGATAAACGAAATTAGGGTTTATACAAACGAACAAAACAAAACAAAAAAAAAAAAAAAAAAAAAAAGGAGCTCTATATTTTTATTCCCCCTAATAAAAACAAGACAGACACACACGCTCGCTCGCACACACACCAAACCTATCAAATTGAATGAGTCGCGTAAACGGTCCACCAGAGGGCATACCAACCGCTCGTGTTTGGACCAATCGGAAGGAAAGAGCTACCTATATAAACAAGGAGCAATAAATGGCTCGCAAGCAGTCGAATATCGTTCTCTGACCTGCAAAGATGACTGGACGTGGCAAGGGTGGAAAGGGTCTGGGGAAAGGAGGAGCCAAGAGGCATAGAAAAGTACTCCGAGATAACATCCAAGGTATCACCAAACCCGCCATCAGGAGATTGGCCAGGCGAGGAGGTGTGAAGCGTATTTCGGGTCTCATTTACGAGGAGACCAGAGGTGTGTTGAAGGTGTTCTTGGAAAACGTTATCCGTGATGCAGTCACCTACACCGAACACGCCAAGAGGAAGACCGTCACCGCCATGGATGTCGTCTACGCTCTCAAGAGGCAGGGCCGTACTCTGTACGGTTTCGGCGGTTAAGTTCGACGTCGTGTGTACCTGGCGACCGGGGGAAAGTTTCAACGGCCCTTTTCAGGGCCACCAAGAATTATTAGGCAGACTTTCTTAATTAAGTAAATCACTACTCACTGTGTTAAAGATTACTTTAAAAATAAAATAATTGTCGCAATGTTGATAGAGTCATTGCTCGATCATCGATGTATAGATAGTTGTTTTTGCAAATCTATTTATATTTATTTGTCTACTACACCCACGGACGAACAACTTCAATATATCCAATCACTTGGTCGATAATGGTATTTATTGAAGTTTATTAAACGAGATAGATGTGTTAATATTCACGATTTAAGTTAAGTTAATGTAGGCCAATTAACGGAATTTGGCTTAGTATAAAGGGATGAGAAAACTCTTGCAGATGTAAAGGACCCGAATTAAATGTAATATCGCCGACAAACGGTATGGAGGGAGTTTTAAGAGATCCCCCTATCAATTATTTGACGTGGCGATTATTAATTTACTATTAACATGTATGAACGGAACGGAGGGGAGGGGGGGGGGGGAATGGTATGTCTCATAATTTACGGACGTCCAAAAAACTAGGTATCTATCTGATAAAAACTTAGCACAGGGTAAAACAAAAACAGACAACAAAGTCGCCAATGATGATTGGCGGGTGGAACCCCCCACCCTTCCAGTTCCACCTATATATGGACGGGGGTACGCAAATCGGAAATTATTTCTGTAAGATGGCTCGTACCAAGCAGACCGCTAGGAAATCGACAGGAGGCAAGGCTCCGAGGAAGCAGCTGGCTACCAAAGCCGCCAGGAAGAGTGCTCCGGCCACCGGTGGTGTAAAGAAACCTCACAGGTATAGGCCCGGAACAGTAGCACTCAGAGAAATCAGGAGATACCAGAAAAGTACCGAGTTGCTTATTAGGAAACTCCCGTTCCAGAGGTTGGTGAGGGAGATCGCTCAGGACTTCAAGACCGACCTGAGATTCCAGAGCTCCGCCGTCATGGCCCTCCAGGAGGCCAGCGAAGCCTATCTCGTAGGTCTCTTCGAGGATACCAACTTGTGCGCAATCCACGCCAAGAGGGTGACCATCATGCCCAAGGATATCCAGCTTGCTCGCCGTATCCGCGGAGAACGAGCCTAAGAGGTCCGTCCGCACCCTGCCGCACTTTCAACGGCCCTTTTCAGGGCCACCAAACTAGACGTAAGCCTTTCTATCAGAATGTGACCACTCGTTGGGTATGAATAAACAATTATCATCATATTTCTTGACTGTATGAATAGAGGAAACATTTGCTTTAAACAGATACAGCTATACGGTCTTATAACATTTGCATTGCCCAAAGAATTTATCCTCGATACGTTGAAAAAGAAAATATATAATTGATCTATTGAACTATATATGAAGTTATTAGAAACGTTCGAAAACTACAGAATGCACGGACCGGTGTGATCAATTAGGAAAGTCACCCCCTTTTAGTGTAACAATTTAAAAAAACGTTAAAATACATATATATAAATACACATACATTTCCTTCATTATTTTTTTTTTTTTTTTTCTGATCGGGGGAAATGAAATTCTGAAAGCCACGCACTCTGGAAGGGTATTCGCGCACTTTGGTCAAGTTACCAATACAACCGCGAGACGGCGCTGCTTGCTTCGCCACGATTGGGCCGCTTGGCTGACAACGAATCGCATATATAATGACCCACCAGAGAGATTTCCAACACTTCGGTTTCAGCTGACATACAGTCAACATGCCACCAAAGGCGAGCGGTAAAGCCATGAAGAAGGCCGGGAAGGCTCAGAAGAATATCTCCAAATCCGACAAGAAGAAGAAGCGGAGGAGGAAGGAGAGCTATGCTATCTACATCTACAAGGTGCTGAAGCAGGTCCACCCGGATACTGGAGTCTCATCAAAGGCGATGAGCATTATGAACAGTTTCGTCAACGATATCTTCGAACGTATCGCTGCCGAAGCTTCACGCCTCTCCCACTACAACAAGAGGTCGACCATCACGAGCAGGGAAATCCAGACCGCGGTGAGGCTCCTACTTCCCGGCGAATTGGCCAAGCACGCTGTCAGCGAAGGTACAAAGGCCGTTACCAAGTACACTAGCTCTAAGTAACGAGTTAATCGTTCCTAGGCTGATTTCAACGGCCCTTTTCAGGGCCACCAATAGTATTTCTAGCACGCTTTCTATTTTAATGTGAAATGTACGCCGTATCACGTATTTTTTGTTAGTGTAAGTGTTTCCTATTGATTGATTAGTAAGCCTCGGTTAGTTAACGCGCGCAATGTTAGAAAAAATACTCGGACAATAATACTATTTATATACATACACAACCCATATTTAAAATTTCAGGAAGAGTCTGTCTATATCTTATCATATCCAATCCACTTGTCGGAAGCGAGGTGTAAGCTCACAACATATATATATATATATATATATATATATACATATCATCCATCTACGTTCCAAATATCCCTATTTACCACCATCTCGCCATACTTGTCTCAGACCATGAACCTACACCATTACATTTACGTATATGTGGACACTCCTACTAATACAAATAACCCCTTGCTCCCAGTGGATTGTTAATTTTCCAACATCCACTTTGAGTTGTTCCTTTAATTAGCGCTCGTTAATATTGTTTAATGCAACAAATCTTAATACGAAAGGAGATATTAATTGATTGAGTCTATAAGATCTAAGATGGCGGAAATAAACAGAATAATCTCTATAAACAAAAATATGGCGGTCGACAAGAAAGAGGCGGCGTCCTTTGATGTCCATTCCAGGTACGCATCATAAACTATGCTCGGGAAATCCCTAATTCCCAGGCGACCCTTTAAAGATATAACACGCTTTTTGTTCTATTCTAATGTGAAATGTAGGCCGTACCATGTTGTATCGATCGGATTTTTTTTTTTTTCTTGTTGTAAATATTCAATAGTGAGTAGTTATCACACTTAATGTTAGCAAAAATTAAAAAGAGACTCAATAATGCTATTAACTCCTATAAACTGAATTAGCCTGTAAAGTATACTATGAGCCGTGGTGAGGTGCAGCTCCCGTCTGCGATCCCCTAAACGGATTTGTAAAATATTAAATAAGAGTAGTTTAGGCGCAACGGTTCCATCAAAAAGGTGAAAAATAAATTGTAAGTTAAAAGTTAAGACTTAAATGGACGGCGACCTTTGATATCCATTCCAGTTATGATAAAGTATGGCCCTCCTGGGGAAATCCCTAATACCTGGGGGACCCTTTTCCCTTTACTTCAGATTAAGCCATAAACGTCCATAGTGTAATTTATGTTCCTTTATTAGTCCTTCTAACCGTATATGAAGTCCAGCAATGTTACTTTCTTAAACTATCCTCATCTCTGTTTCGCCCACGATAGAGGCATGAAACGAGGGCCGAAACGTTGGGCGATTAAAATTAAACGATCTAATATTTGTATTTAGTGTAGCTTTTGAACTATTATTAATATTTATTACATACAAATGGGAAATAGCTCGATGAAATACCGACTTTGATGGGAATGAAAAATCGTATATCACCATACGGCGAATGCTTTGATATTTTCGCATTATATCAAATATATATGTATGTATATATATATATATATATATATATATATATATATATATATATATTTTTTTTTTTTTTTTTTTTTTTTTAACGTATATTTTCTTATGCTTAATAAAATTTTTCAGAAATTGGGATGTTTCAACTGTGATTATTCTTTATAAATAGAAAAATATATATCGAATGCAGAATGCTTTTCCTTATTAATTTCAAAATGAACAGCATCATGTAAGTTTATTTAATAATAGTATTATAAAGAACAGTACCGGTTCTATTAAGAAAGAAAAGGGTTTCAGGAATATTACTACATATTACCTGGTATTATTTCGTTAATCCACACATACAGTTTGTGATTGGCCGCCATTGTGAACACATCTTAGCGTCCTTTTCCACGTGGCTTCAATTTGTTTACTTCCGGTTTTTACGGACATCATCAAAATGTAAGTTTTTTATTACTTTTATTACTGCGTTACTATATATTGTTTTATTAATCAATTTAATTAATGAAATAGTTTATTTATCTTTTGTATAACACGAAGTTTACAATGACGGACTCGTACATCCACATGGAAATTACACCTTCCACTTCACAAAACATCGTACAGAGACCGCAAATTAAGTCACAAAGACTTAAACGTCAACTGATTAACAATACTGACGACGAAGGCTTTACATTAGTACAAGCCAAAAAACCAATGTCTTTTGTACCAAGACCAAACATCACAAATAATACACCCGTAAATTACATTGATAAAAAAAAAAAATTCTGATGTATTGAATTCTTTATCTGGTAATATTTTAGGGGCCGGAAGGGCAAAGTTGAGATTAAAAATAGGAAAGATTCAACAAGTTATGGAATTTCATGTTATAGACAGTCATACATTTAAATATAAAATTTTACTAGGATTAGATGCTATACGAACTTTTAAGCTAATCCAAGATGAAAATTTGAATAATATAGAAAGAGTACAAAGGAGTAATAGTTTAAATAAAATTGATAAACAAAGAAATGATGATGCAGTTAGATGGGCTATGGATATGGTACCTAAAGAGAGTTCTGCATTAGTTAAAATAAAGAGAAACGACATTATTAAGAATTTTGTATGTGTGTATACATACATACATACATACATACATACATACATACATACATTCATACATACATACATACATACATACATACATACATACATACATACATACATACATACATACATACATACATACATACATACATACATACATACATACATACATACATACATACATACATACATACATACATACATACATACATACATACATACATACATACATACATACATACATACATACATACATACATACATACATACATACATATATATATATATATATATATATATTATATATATATATATATGCGACGGGATAACGGCCAGATTATAAAATAGGACAAAAAAAAAAGAAAGAAAGAAAGAAGTTTATGTAGAACGATTCACAAACAAACAGTTGAAAGATCAAAGCAGGAAACAGGCTTAGTTTTGTTTTTGTTTTTTTTTTTCCTTTTAAATTTTGATGTTATTTATTTTTCCTTTTATGGGTCTCATTAGGGTCATACATACAACATTTTGACGAACCATTACCGAAGATCCGCTGCCGGACTGGCGGAGACAGTACACAGTGCGCCCATGCCTTTTCTACATGTTATTAACGAGTTGCCATTAGCAAAGCTCATAGGAAACCGGTCCTTTATTTAATACGAGATGATCGATCAAAGCCCCCTTATTGCAAAGGAAAGATGATCCAGCAGTTTAATAATATTTTAGAGAACCAGTCGGTAAAGATGACATAGGACAGCATCGGATGAGTGCTAACAACCCCAGAATGAATCCGTTTCCGCAGGGAATGAAAGCTGTGAAACAATCCAAAGCCCGTGAATTCTGAAAGGTTAATGGTTCCAAAAGAGTGAGGTTTTGTTAAAACATCTCGAGCACGAGGCAGAAGTAATTTAAAAATGACTATTTTGAGAAGAGTTGGAGAGAAGACGGTCGGTCTCTGAGATTCAGCGGTCGTTTAAGACTAGGGCCGAGTTTTTTGAGAACGCCTGGCCACACGTGTGTGAGGAGGAAAGTAAGGAGAGAGGGCACCGAAAATCGTACGTCGTTAAACGGGTCTACGGAAAAGCAGAGGGGAGTTTACAGATACAAATTGAACACAAAACAATCCAAGGGAGAAATAATTCTGGGAATAAGAAGTACGGTGTCTCCGTTACGGTCCGTCCTGCTTTACAAAAGCGAAACGAAACAAACCGCTTCAAAGGTACACTAGCGAACCTATAGTGAAAATGACTGAAACTGCAACAGAAGCCGCTGCTCCAACAACCCCGGCGACGCCCAAGGCGAAGAAGGGTAAGGCCGCTGCCACTGCCGGCGCCAAGAAACCCAAGACTGCGCCTTCTCATCCACCCGTTTCTCAGATGGTGACAGCTGCGATCAAGTCCCTCAAAGAGAGAGGTGGTTCATCTACCCAGGCTATCAAGAAATATATCAGCTCGACGTACAAGATCGACGCGGAGAAAAAGTCGCACTTCATCAAAAAGTACCTCGTATCCGCCGTTGCTTCCGGTTCGCTCGTCCAGACCAAAGGTAAAGGCGCTTCGGGCTCTTTTAAACTCGCCGGAGTAGGAGGTGAAGGCAAGAAAGTAGCGGCTACAAAGAAGGCACCAGCTAAGCCGTCCGTCGCTAGCAAATCCAAGGCGCCAAAGGCTAAACCTGCGGTGACGAAAAAGGCAGCAGCTGCACCTAAGGCTAAGAAGACCAAGAAGCCTCCAACCGCCGCCAAGACTCCTAAGCCCAAGGTGGCCAAAGCGAAACCCGCCACGACACCAAAGGCGAAGAAGGCCCCAGCGAAAAAGGCACCTGCCAAGAAGCCAGCGGCCAAGAAGGCTTCACCGAAGAAGAAGTAGGTCGTTTTCCCTAACCGCTGCCTCCTCAAGGAGGGGTGATTTTAAACGGCTCTTTTCAGAGCCACTAAAAATACGTACACATACTTTCTACGGAGCTTGCTAACTATTGCCCTTTGAGTGTTCTCAATAGAAATCATTGTAACGTAATTTCACCACGGGTATAAACATGTACGAGTAAATCTCACTTTTTATTTTATTTTATTTTATGGATTACAATATTACATGATTGTCTCATTAGCTCTCCGTAATTCGTGAGTGTATAAGATCTAAGATGGATGGCGGCAATACAAACAAAAATATGGCGGTCATAAACAATGTGTCGGCGACCATTCATCTCAATTCTAGGTGTAATAAAATATGGCCCTACTAGGGAAATCCCCGACTGCCTAGGCGACCTTTTGGCGGATCAAGCCATATACCAAACGTTTACGACTAGAATTTTCCATTCTACACGTTGTATTTACTAGGGAAATCCGTACTAACTTGGCGACAGTTTTCCCTTTTCTGCGGATTAAGCCCTAAGCAAAACATTCCAGAGTTTCTGTAAATAGTGTAATTTATATTCCCTTACCAATTCCTTATTTGCCTCATTACTTACAATAAATAATATTAAAAATCTTCTGACATAAAGTGATTCCGATGAATGGAGTAAGGGAATTGTCCGGTAGGTAGCAGTCTGAGGTAAATACACATTATGGGGTGGGGAGCAGCGGCGAAAAGTGATTGGTCCGCGCAAAGCTGCAAATGGGTATATACGAAGCGGTGATGGAAACGCGGAACATATATTTCTCGTCAACGACAGAGAACACATAGAGCAGAAGAATGTCCGGACGTGGTAAAGGTGGTAAAGCCAAGGGAAAGGCAAAGACCCGATCATCTAGGGCAGGGCTCCAGTTCCCCGTGGGTCGTATCCATCGTCTTCTCAGGAAAGGCAACTACGCCGAGAGAGTGGGAGCAGGAGCTCCGGTATACCTCGCAGCAGTCATGGAGTACCTGGCTGCAGAAGTTCTCGAGTTGGCCGGCAACGCTGCTCGTGATAACAAGAAAACCAGGATCATTCCGCGTCACCTCCAGCTCGCCATTAGGAACGACGAGGAGTTGAACAAGCTGCTGTCGGGAGTCACCATCGCTCAAGGCGGAGTACTTCCCAACATCCAGGCCGTTCTACTGCCGAAGAAGACAGAGAAGAGCTCTTAAGCCTAAAAGACGGCGAGCTCCTCGACCTTCTCTTTTCAACGGCCCTTTTCAGGGCCACAAATTGGATGAAGTACTTTCAACCGCAATACTTAATACAAACTAAGAATGTTAAGTCAGAGGAAACGATAGAATTAATAATTCACATGATAGGTTTGACTATCCGGTTGGGTAAAGTTACGGGATCGAGTACATATAATATACAATGATAACAATAATTGTTCCGTAGGCAGGCAAGCATCATAATAATGATTTAAGGCAAAAGAGCAATGCATTCGTCACTTGCACAGTAGTAACGAAAGCGGTTAATAGAACCGAGCAAATTAACACTAAAAGTCGTTATCAAACATAGTGAAATGTATTGCTTTTTAATTTCAGAATGGATAGATAAACGAAATTAGGGTTTATACAAACGAACAAAACAAAACAAAAAAAAAAAAAAAAAAAAAAAGGAGCTCTATATTTTTATTCCCCCTAATAAAAACAAGACAGACACACACGCTCGCTCGCACACACACCAAACCTATCAAATTGAATGAGTCGCGTAAACGGTCCACCAGAGGGCATACCAACCGCTCGTGTTTGGACCAATCGGAAGGAAAGAGCTACCTATATAAACAAGGAGCAATAAATGGCTCGCAAGCAGTCGAATATCGTTCTCTGACCTGCAAAGATGACTGGACGTGGCAAGGGTGGAAAGGGTCTGGGGAAAGGAGGAGCCAAGAGGCATAGAAAAGTACTCCGAGATAACATCCAAGGTATCACCAAACCCGCCATCAGGAGATTGGCCAGGCGAGGAGGTGTGAAGCGTATTTCGGGTCTCATTTACGAGGAGACCAGAGGTGTGTTGAAGGTGTTCTTGGAAAACGTTATCCGTGATGCAGTCACCTACACCGAACACGCCAAGAGGAAGACCGTCACCGCCATGGATGTCGTCTACGCTCTCAAGAGGCAGGGCCGTACTCTGTACGGTTTCGGCGGTTAAGTTCGACGTCGTGTGTACCTGGCGACCGGGGGAAAGTTTCAACGGCCCTTTTCAGGGCCACCAAGAATTATTAGGCAGACTTTCTTAATTAAGTAAATCACTACTCACTGTGTTAAAGATTACTTTAAAAATAAAATAATTGTCGCAATGTTGATAGAGTCATTGCTCGATCATCGATGTATAGATAGTTGTTTTTGCAAATCTATTTATATTTATTTGTCTACTACACCCACGGACGAACAACTTCAATATATCCAATCACTTGGTCGATAATGGTATTTATTGAAGTTTATTAAACGAGATAGATGTGTTAATATTCACGATTTAAGTTAAGTTAATGTAGGCCAATTAACGGAATTTGGCTTAGTATAAAGGGATGAGAAAACTCTTGCAGATGTAAAGGACCCGAATTAAATGTAATATCGCCGACAAACGGTATGGAGGGAGTTTTAAGAGATCCCCCTATCAATTATTTGACGTGGCGATTATTAATTTACTATTAACATGTATGAACGGAACGGAGGGGAGGGGGGGGGGGGAATGGTATGTCTCATAATTTACGGACGTCCAAAAAACTAGGTATCTATCTGATAAAAACTTAGCACAGGGTAAAACAAAAACAGACAACAAAGTCGCCAATGATGATTGGCGGGTGGAACCCCCCACCCTTCCAGTTCCACCTATATATGGACGGGGGTACGCAAATCGGAAATTATTTCTGTAAGATGGCTCGTACCAAGCAGACCGCTAGGAAATCGACAGGAGGCAAGGCTCCGAGGAAGCAGCTGGCTACCAAAGCCGCCAGGAAGAGTGCTCCGGCCACCGGTGGTGTAAAGAAACCTCACAGGTATAGGCCCGGAACAGTAGCACTCAGAGAAATCAGGAGATACCAGAAAAGTACCGAGTTGCTTATTAGGAAACTCCCGTTCCAGAGGTTGGTGAGGGAGATCGCTCAGGACTTCAAGACCGACCTGAGATTCCAGAGCTCCGCCGTCATGGCCCTCCAGGAGGCCAGCGAAGCCTATCTCGTAGGTCTCTTCGAGGATACCAACTTGTGCGCAATCCACGCCAAGAGGGTGACCATCATGCCCAAGGATATCCAGCTTGCTCGCCGTATCCGCGGAGAACGAGCCTAAGAGGTCCGTCCGCACCCTGCCGCACTTTCAACGGCCCTTTTCAGGGCCACCAAACTAGACGTAAGCCTTTCTATCAGAATGTGACCACTCGTTGGGTATGAATAAACAATTATCATCATATTTCTTGACTGTATGAATAGAGGAAACATTTGCTTTAAACAGATACAGCTATACGGTCTTATAACATTTGCATTGCCCAAAGAATTTATCCTCGATACGTTGAAAAAGAAAATATATAATTGATCTATTGAACTATATATGAAGTTATTAGAAACGTTCGAAAACTACAGAATGCACGGACCGGTGTGATCAATTAGGAAAGTCACCCCCTTTTAGTGTAACAATTTAAAAAAACGTTAAAATACATATATATAAATACACATACATTTCCTTCATTATTTTTTTTTTTTTTTTTCTGATCGGGGGAAATGAAATTCTGAAAGCCACGCACTCTGGAAGGGTATTCGCGCACTTTGGTCAAGTTACCAATACAACCGCGAGACGGCGCTGCTTGCTTCGCCACGATTGGGCCGCTTGGCTGACAACGAATCGCATATATAATGACCCACCAGAGAGATTTCCAACACTTCGGTTTCAGCTGACATACAGTCAACATGCCACCAAAGGCGAGCGGTAAAGCCATGAAGAAGGCCGGGAAGGCTCAGAAGAATATCTCCAAATCCGACAAGAAGAAGAAGCGGAGGAGGAAGGAGAGCTATGCTATCTACATCTACAAGGTGCTGAAGCAGGTCCACCCGGATACTGGAGTCTCATCAAAGGCGATGAGCATTATGAACAGTTTCGTCAACGATATCTTCGAACGTATCGCTGCCGAAGCTTCACGCCTCTCCCACTACAACAAGAGGTCGACCATCACGAGCAGGGAAATCCAGACCGCGGTGAGGCTCCTACTTCCCGGCGAATTGGCCAAGCACGCTGTCAGCGAAGGTACAAAGGCCGTTACCAAGTACACTAGCTCTAAGTAACGAGTTAATCGTTCCTAGGCTGATTTCAACGGCCCTTTTCAGGGCCACCAATAGTATTTCTAGCACGCTTTCTATTTTAATGTGAAATGTACGCCGTATCACGTATTTTTTGTTAGTGTAAGTGTTTCCTATTGATTGATTAGTAAGCCTCGGTTAGTTAACGCGCGCAATGTTAGAAAAAATACTCGGACAATAATACTATTTATATACATACACAACCCATATTTAAAATTTCAGGAAGAGTCTGTCTATATCTTATCATATCCAATCCACTTGTCGGAAGCGAGGTGTAAGCTCACAACATATATATATATATATATATATATATATACATATCATCCATCTACGTTCCAAATATCCCTATTTACCACCATCTCGCCATACTTGTCTCAGACCATGAACCTACACCATTACATTTACGTATATGTGGACACTCCTACTAATACAAATAACCCCTTGCTCCCAGTGGATTGTTAATTTTCCAACATCCACTTTGAGTTGTTCCTTTAATTAGCGCTCGTTAATATTGTTTAATGCAACAAATCTTAATACGAAAGGAGATATTAATTGATTGAGTCTATAAGATCTAAGATGGCGGAAATAAACAGAATAATCTCTATAAACAAAAATATGGCGGTCGACAAGAAAGAGGCGGCGTCCTTTGATGTCCATTCCAGGTACGCATCATAAACTATGCTCGGGAAATCCCTAATTCCCAGGCGACCCTTTAAAGATATAACACGCTTTTTGTTCTATTCTAATGTGAAATGTAGGCCGTACCATGTATCGATCGGATTTTTTTTTTTTTCTTGTTGTAAATATTCAATAGTGAGTAGTTATCACACTTAATGTTAGCAAAAATTAAAAAGAGACTCAATAATGCTATTAACTCCTATAAACTGAATTAGCCTGTAAAGTATACTATGAGCCGTGGTGAGGTGCAGCTCCCGTCTGCGATCCCCTAAACGGATTTGTAAAATATTAAATAAGAGTAGTTTAGGCGCAACGGTTCCATCAAAAAGGTGAAAAATAAATTGTAAGTTAAAAGTTAAGACTTAAATGGACGGCGACCTTTGATATCCATTCCAGTTATGATAAAGTATGGCCCTCCTGGGGAAATCCCTAATACCTGGGGGACCCTTTTCCCTTTACTTCAGATTAAGCCATAAACGTCCATAGTGTAATTTATGTTCCTTTATTAGTCCTTCTAACCGTATATGAAGTCCAGCAATGTTACTTTCTTAAACTATCCTCATCTCTGTTTCGCCCACGATAGAGGCATGAAACGAGGGCCGAAACGTTGGGCGATTAAAATTAAACGATCTAATATTTGTATTTAGTGTAGCTTTTGAACTATTATTAATATTTATTACATACAAATGGGAAATAGCTCGATGAAATACCGACTTTGATGGGAATGAAAAATCGTATATCACCATACGGCGAATGCTTTGATATTTTCGCATTATATCAAATATATATGTATGTATATATATATATATATATATATATATATATATATATATATATATATATTTTTTTTTTTTTTTTTTTTTTTTAACGTATATTTTCTTATGCTTAATAAAATTTTTCAGAAATTGGGATGTTTCAACTGTGATTATTCTTTATAAATAGAAAAATATATATCGAATGCAGAATGCTTTTCCTTATTAATTTCAAAATGAACAGCATCATGTAAGTTTATTTAATAATAGTATTATAAAGAACAGTACCGGTTCTATTAAGAAAGAAAAGGGTTTCAGGAATATTACTACATATTACCTGGTATTATTTCGTTAATCCACACATACAGTTTGTGATTGGCCGCCATTGTGAACACATCTTAGCGTCCTTTTCCACGTGGCTTCAATTTGTTTACTTCCGGTTTTTACGGACATCATCAAAATGTAAGTTTTTTATTACTTTTATTACTGCGTTACTATATATTGTTTTATTAATCAATTTAATTAATGAAATAGTTTATTTATCTTTTGTATAACACGAAGTTTACAATGACGGACTCGTACATCCACATGGAAATTACACCTTCCACTTCACAAAACATCGTACAGAGACCGCAAATTAAGTCACAAAGACTTAAACGTCAACTGATTAACAATACTGACGACGAAGGCTTTACATTAGTACAAGCCAAAAAACCAATGTCTTTTGTACCAAGACCAAACATCACAAATAATACACCCGTAAATTACATTGATAAAAAAAAAAAATTCTGATGTATTGAATTCTTTATCTGGTAATATTTTAGGGGCCGGAAGGGCAAAGTTGAGATTAAAAATAGGAAAGATTCAACAAGTTATGGAATTTCATGTTATAGACAGTCATACATTTAAATATAAAATTTTACTAGGATTAGATGCTATACGAACTTTTAAGCTAATCCAAGATGAAAATTTGAATAATATAGAAAGAGTACAAAGGAGTAATAGTTTAAATAAAATTGATAAACAAAGAAATGATGATGCAGTTAGATGGGCTATGGATATGGTACCTAAAGAGAGTTCTGCATTAGTTAAAATAAAGAGAAACGACATTATTAAGAATTTTGTATGTGTGTATACATACATACATACATACATACATACATACATACATACATTCATACATACATACATACATACATACATACATACATACATACATACATACATACATACATACATACATACATACATACATACATACATACATACATACATACATACATACATACATACATACATACATACATACATACATACATACATACATACATACATACATACATACATACATACATACATACATACATACATACATACATACATATATATATATATATATATATATATATATATATATATATATATGCGACGGGATAACGGCCAGATTATAAAATAGGACAAAAAAAAAAGAAAGAAAGAAAGAAGTTTATGTAGAACGATTCACAAACAAACAGTTGAAAGATCAAAGCAGGAAACAGGCTTAGTTTTGTTTTTGTTTTTTTTTTTCCTTTTAAATTTTGATGTTATTTATTTTTCCTTTTATGGGTCTCATTAGGGTCATACATACAACATTTTGACGAACCATTACCGAAGATCCGCTGCCGGACTGGCGGAGACAGTACACAGTGCGCCCATGCCTTTTCTACATGTTATTAACGAGTTGCCATTAGCAAAGCTCATAGGAAACCGGTCCTTTATTTAATACGAGATGATCGATCAAAGCCCCCTTATTGCAAAGGAAAGATGATCCAGCAGTTTAATAATATTTTAGAGAACCAGTCGGTAAAGATGACATAGGACAGCATCGGATGAGTGCTAACAACCCCAGAATGAATCCGTTTCCGCAGGGAATGAAAGCTGTGAAACAATCCAAAGCCCGTGAATTCTGAAAGGTTAATGGTTCCAAAAGAGTGAGGTTTTGTTAAAACATCTCGAGCACGAGGCAGAAGTAATTTAAAAATGACTATTTTGAGAAGAGTTGGAGAGAAGACGGTCGGTCTCTGAGATTCAGCGGTCGTTTAAGACTAGGGCCGAGTTTTTTGAGAACGCCTGGCCACACGTGTGTGAGGAGGAAAGTAAGGAGAGAGGGCACCGAAAATCGTACGTCGTTAAACGGGTCTACGGAAAAGCAGAGGGGAGTTTACAGATACAAATTGAACACAAAACAATCCAAGGGAGAAATAATTCTGGGAATAAGAAGTACGGTGTCTCCGTTACGGTCCGTCCTGCTTTACAAAAGCGAAACGAAACAAACCGCTTCAAAGGTCAAAAGTCAAAGGTAAGGAAGGACCTGCCCTTTAGACTTTTACCTTGTGCTTACCCTGTTAAGTGTTTACTTGCTCAGCTAGCGCCTTATGCCGGAAGGGTCCACA
>CAXKTH010000256.1:0-24000 GCA_964056705.1 Troilus luridus
TTTGCAACATCACGATTATTGTCATTTTTTTAATGTTTATCCCACAGGGTTGGTCTTATTATAAACACAACTAATTAATTTTTCAATATCCATACTCGTTTAGGTTGATAACAACACACAAACATGACAGAATTATTAAATTAAACTATAAATACACTAAATTTATTAAATAAATAAATTATAAATTATAAATAAACACGCTCTAGTCGCCGGCAGACTCGCTAGAAATCCCAACAACTTCGGACTCATCAGTTGAACGGCCGTGAACGGGCGTCATCACGCGCTTTCTTTATTTTACATACGGCCAAGCTTGGCCGATGAAGCCTAAGTAAATATCGGCCGATAACGGTTTAGATATACGCGTGCCTTTAGAACACTGGTCCTACTATCAGGAGTAGTTGGTTAGGCTAGTCGTAATGTTATTTTAGTATTTTTTAATGTGTATGTGAAATAAAGTATTTTTAAAAACCATACTAGTGCAGCAAATTATTTAACTAGATAGTAATTACAACTAATTAACAAAAGGGAAAATATGAATTTAATTTGAAAAAACATTAAAAGAACATCTACAGAGAACAAAAGAGTATTTGAAGAACAAAAGAAATCTGAACGGGAAAAAATGGCCTCTCCAGTTTGCGATCGAGACAAAACAAATCAAATCGCCTTTCCGTTATAAAGTAATTTTTTGTTTTAACGAAATATAAAGGGTCGAATACAATAAATTTTGTTTTAAACATTTAACAGACCTTAAAAAATTTTGTTTTATGCTCCCCACCAGGACGGAAATTTAATCAATTTGCCTGTTCCAGTTGCATGAAAAAAAAAGTTGTTTTTGCCAGCCCTGATAACAATATTTCAGACAATAGTGATATAATCTATGGTTTTTAGACAACAGTGAAGGCTTTATTCAGCCAAGTGTTATCTTTTAACCTTTAATTCTATCTCTAGAACAAACCGAGGATTTTAATCGCTGGCTAACAGGCTTTTTTATCCTTATGGTTCATATAAACATAACATTGTTTTTTTCTTTAAATTAAAAAGTATTATATAATACATATATTAATAAAAATAAAAAAAACATGTACCACTACAAACCATGTACAGGGACTGGGTTCAGTTCATGGTACAGACTGTACTTTTTCTTGAACAACGGTTTTGCAGTAGGTGATTTGTCCTAAATCACGCACAACCGTCAGATTTCCCCCTTATTTTGGCTACTCACTTTATAGAGGCTGGGTGAGCCCCAGGACGATCCTAGATCCCTAAGGATCCATCTCCGGCTGTTAATATATTAAATAAAAGTCTTACCAGAAGCGGGATTTAAACCAGGATTATCGCCATGGCAACTCAGCGCTCTACCACTGAGCCACTGCGTTTCCCCACACATTTATAACTGTTTCTATATGGTTTTTCGTAAATGTAGTTCAATAACTAGATTGCCGGTTTCTTCTACCAAAGAAGAAATTATTTTTAAATGGGTTCCAAAAAAACTGTTTTCTCAAAGTGAAACGTTTTTTAATTCGACTAAAAATTTCTGAAAGGTTGTCATCATTCTTGGAATCAATGAAGAATTTTATAATAATAGAAGTTTCTAAAAAATAAATGAAGAAACAACTTCGTTATAGCATTCGAATCGAAGCAAACAATTATAGTATTCCAGAAATACTCGATTGAATAAATTGAATTCATTCTTTACCCGTGAGATGACTGAGTTGAAATAAAAGTGCATTGAGAAATAAACAAATATCGGTTTATTTAACCCTCCTAATACCGGGTGGGGTCCCCCAACGACCCCAAGCTCATATTATTGACTCTCCTTAAGTCAAAAACCTAGTTAGGCTCACGAGCCTCTAGGACATTTATCCTTAGACTATATGTACCACGAAGAGTAGAAGATGACGAATTTCATGCTCAAAATAAATCACTGTGGATTAATTGTTTTCCAAAAAACTACACGATTGGGTCCCACCTGGTAGTTACTGTTAGCCTTATTTCAGATCGCCCAAGTCACAGACTGTACCATTTCAGGGTCTTTATATAATTTGCTCGAAGAATATTTACATTTAAAGAGTCAGTTTACCGGTGTGGAGCCCAATTACCACCATAAATATAGATTATTACGGTTAAGTAATTATATTTTCTGGATGTCGTTCAAGCTTTGGTATGCTTTCGTTGGAATTCTCTGTCTTCCTTCTCTTTTTCATCTTTTGTTCAGAAGCTATGAATTCTTTGA
Organism: Troilus luridus; assembly: GCA_964056705.1. Taxonomy (NCBI): domain Eukaryota; kingdom Metazoa; phylum Arthropoda; class Insecta; order Hemiptera; family Pentatomidae; genus Troilus; species Troilus luridus. Next base: position 2,234 of record CAXKTH010000256.1, read on the forward strand.
TGTGTGTCAGTTCCTTGATATTTCTCAGATGAATTAGGTACCTACGAAACGAAAGAGAGAAAGGGTGGGGGGCTAGATTTTTCAGAACTCTACTTGCAGAATTTCTGTCATTTGCTAATTATCACAGCGGAAACATCCTCGAAAATGATATTGAGAAAAAGCCTGACATCATTGCCCATTACAATGACACGAAATGAGGAGTGGACAATCTTGACAGAATGATACGTGAGTATACCTGTCAGCGGCAAACTAAAAGGTGGGCCTTCAAACTTTTTATCACTCTGATAGATATTGTTGCAGTAAATGCGTTCGTCTTTGGATTGATCTACATATGGAATGGAAAAAGGCTTATCAAAAACGATTTTTTTAACTTGAACTCGGAAAAAAATTAGCTGCGCCCAAGATTCAGAAATGGTTACGTGAAAAATGGGTAAGGTATTACTTATCCTCAAGAAAAAATGACACGGAAGTAAATCTTGTTTGTAATGTTTGCAATAAATATATTTGTAAAGAGAACAGAACCACAGGATATTCATGCCTCCATTGTTAGTAGGCAATTTAGGTTCTCTTGGAACATGTTTGCTATTCACTAAAATAAGTTATTTTCAAAGTAAATAAAATTATACATTTTGATAGTTCAAAAATGGTTGCTATTACATTTCTACATTCCCATTCTATTAGAATGACAAGCAATGGCTCTTAGATGGATGATATCATCGTAGCTGATGGCAGAAAACGATGGGGCCCTCCAGCTACCCCACCTGTTACTACGTGTAACTTTTTTAACCCGGTATTAGGAGGGTTAATCGAGTTGCTAAACTCAGCTTTGCGAAGCTATTTTATTTCAAAGAGATATTAATTTTTGAGGAAATCGAAAAAACGTTAAGTAACTACAATAAAATGAGTAATCAAGTTTTTTAATCTAGTAATTGGTTTTTGTTTGTTTATTTAACTTCACTGCTATGGTACTTTGGCTAATAGTAGCCTGAAACAGCTCGCCGTTTCAGGCTTCTTCAACACTTACTACACAAACGCTCTAAGCTCCCAATTAATAACAAAAGACTCATATACATGACAATCATTAGACTCATCTGGGCTTACGGAGTAGAGCATTGCGGGTCCATAAACCCATCGAATTTCTCTCGTATCCAATCTTTACAATACAAAATCCTTCGTAAAATCCTCAATGTTCCTAACTTTGTTGCGAATAAAATCATACATAATGACCACAATGTCACATTTGTTACTGATTTGGCCCGAACCCGATACCAACCATTTCATGACAAACTATTCTCACTGATAGTTTTAAACCTAACAACCTCTTCAGTTCCCGATAATCGTCTAGAGGATCTGAAAAGAAAAAATATATTCTTTGAGTACTACCGATGGTAATCTACTTCCATTTACTTTGCCATTAAGTACCATTCGTAATATTCACTAGTTGTATTAATTCTGTCGTAAATTTCATTATTTTTTGTAAACATTCGTTTATAATCATTTATTATTTTTTGTATAATTAACTAAAAAAAAAAGAAAAATATTTCTGACTGACAAAAATTTATTTCTGACTGAAATAATGGATATTGCACAGCAACTTGCCATGGAACGAATTAGAAATGGTAACTAATTAGAACCTCACTTTTGTTAATTAACTTGGCAATAAATGAAACTAATTAAAAACAAAATTGTCTCAACCTCTATTCAATTTCTAAAATATGACAAACTTCAATACTACAGTTCCTAAACGTTGGAGTTTTAAATTGCAACATGAATTCAATTATTAAAACAACACAATATCAGATATTGCACAGATAATAAAAAAATCGAAACTTATTAAAAGAACAACAAAAACAGTTTCGACTATAAAACTCATTTGGACAACTAGAAGTCATTTGGACAACATTATTTTTATGTCTTAAAAATTCCCATATTTCTTCTTTTTTAAAATACAAATATTTTTTTAATGTTTCGTAGTTCTTTTTTAATTGTATTTTGAAACCGCCAACACCTTTATGGCCCACCCTGTATATCACATAATACAATGATACGATGATGAGGCACAGTAGTGTTTTATGGATAATTATAAACAAGTTGTTTAAATAAGATACAAACAAAATAATAATTGGTAATTAACAATTAATTCCCTATTTATTTACGTTAATTCTATCAATTTCGGGATACCAGAGTAATAATTTAGGATAATTACTCAATTAATTGTTTATTTAAACGTTTATTATAAATTAGATTCTTTACCAGAGGTTGGTTGTGTGTCTACCAATTTACTGTTCAGTCAACATAATACCTTAATTAAACCATCAATATAGTATTCATAAATATATTGTTACGGTCAGTGCGGAAAGTAGGACCGGCTTCTGATCTGCCTAGAGCGGATTAGGCAAACAATGGGATTAAGCGGAAGGGATTATAGAATGGCGTAGAACCTTCTAGATCGGTCTAGGTGGTCCTCGTCCGTGTTCCGAGTAATGCCCCACCACGACCTACCTTGCCTATATAAAAAGGACAGCGTTTTCGGCCGCGGCAGTCAGTAATAAGCAGTGAAGTAATAAGCAGCCGTTAATTAGTGGCAGTGTGTGTGAGTTAGTTAGTATTAGTATCAGTCTGTAATAAGTGCTTAGTGAGCAACAGTGACAATTAGTGGCCGTGTAATAAGTGTAATAAACTGTGTGGCAGTTTGTCATATTTGGAGTCTTACGGTCGGTGGACTTAAGTTAGCGAACTGTAAGTGTTAATTTGTTATTGTAAACTATAGTGTAATATTATTGTATTTGTACAAATTTATATATAAATAGTTTAGTTATTTAGTATTAGAAATATCTTATATTTTTTGTATATTATCTTAGAAATTAGATAACATTTAGTAGAATATTGTTATTGTAAATTGATATTAGTTTAATAATTTAACTGTTTTAAATAATTCTCATTGTATTCTTTTTAATTTGTTAATAAATATTAGATTCTTGAATTAAGTAATAGTTTAGTCCATTTTACACCCAGTAGCCCGTAACAAATTGGTGTCAGAAGTGGGATCTTGTGTAATTGTTATTTTGTCTAGCATTTTGTAATAATTGGGCTACTGTTTGAAAAATGGCTTCTCAAAGTCTTAAATTGATGGATTTAAAAGTTGCGGATTTAAAACGGGAATTAGAAGAACGTGATCTGGATTCTTCCGGAAATAAAAGTGTACTGCAACATCGCTTGCGTCAATTTTTTGTAGAGTTAGGGGAAAATCCAGAGGACGTTCTGTTTGAAACTGATTTAAGCAAGTTGTCTGCAACTTTTAAAAATGAATTAGGCAATGTAGAAAATAAGCTAGGTAATGAATTATGCAGTGTTAAAAGTGAATTAGGCAATGTAGAAAATAAGCTAGGTAAGGAATTAAGCACTGTTAAAAATGAGCTAGGTAATGAATTAAGCAGTGTTAAAAATGAACTAGGTAATGAATTAAGCAGTGTTAAAAATGAACTAGGCAATGTAGAAAATAAGCTAGGTACTGTAAAAAATGATTTAATGGATACATTAGAGTCTAAGTTAGGCACATTAGAGACTAAGTTAATGGAAAATGTAGATAATAAGTTAGCCGATGTAAATAATAAAGTAGCAGATGTAGAATCTAGGCTAGGAGAAAAAGTGAACGAAATTAGGCTAAGAATGGAAGCTCTCGAGGGACGTAAGAGCAACCCACCGACGAACGACACCGACCGTTCCTCCGAGGGCAGCCATCGTAATAGCATTCTACCCGCCTATGCTGGGGCGCCGCCAACTCACAATAACATTCCAGTATTCGACGGGAAGACGCCGTGGGAAGACTACATGACTCTCTTCGAGACCGCGGCTTCGATCCACGGGTGGTCGCAGGAGACCCAAGCTTCAGCATTGTGCCTGGCCTTGCGTGGAGACGCCTTAGGAGTGCTGCAGGGGATGCCCATGTCGGAGCGGTCCAACTACGGGGAGCTGATGAGAAGACTGGAGATGCGTTTCGGCCACCGCCACATGGACCAGCTGTATCGCTCACAGCTGAGAAGCAGGATCCAGAAGACCAACGAGACTTTACAGGAATTTGAAGCGGATATTGCCCGGCTAGTGAGGAACGCCTACCCATCGGTCACCGACGATGTCTACGAAAGCTTGGCTGTCGACAAATTCCTCGATGGACTTCGGGACCCAGAGACACAACAAGCAGTGAAGCTCGCCCGGCCGAAAACTTTAGGAGACGCATTATCCCAGGCCATGGAGTTCGAGGCTGTTAGACAGTCTGTACGGGGCCATGCGCGCGTACGAGCAGCAGAAGCGGAGCCAAATGTAGTCCCCAGCTTTGAGGACCTAGTGACGAAAGTTTTAGAGGCTCTCAGGACCCGTAAGAAGGAGATACGCTGTTGGAGCTGCGGCCAAATTGGACACCCTAGAAGCAAGTGTCCATCTAAGAAGCAAGAAAAGCCACAGGAAAACTAAGTAGGGTTGATGGGAGGGGGCAACTGTCAACCCGTAACGTCAAAGGCCCCAGGAAGGCCATCAGAGTTGCGTCAATAGGAAGCAGAACGAACAGTTTCTACGTTGATGGGATGGTGAACGGGCAGCTGCGAAGTCTGCTAATAGATACCGGCGCAACCATGACAATCTTGAACTCGAAAACACTTCCAGCTGAGAAGATCTTACCAACAACTTGGGCATTACGGACTGCCACGGGACAGCCAGCCAAGGTCTACGGGGAGACAGTTGCCACCTTCATCATCGGGGGTCAACATCTGAAGCACCGCGCTCTCGTGGCAGAAATCGATGAAGATGTCATATTGGGCATGGACTTCATGATCGCATACGGGATCAAGCTGGACATGTCGAAAGGTGTGTTGACGATGGGAGACGAGGAAGTCATCCTTCGGCAGGGAAAGGATCTGTATGCACGAGTGCTCTTACTAGAAGACACCACTTTACCTGCACAGAGCCAAATCGTGACGCATGGGACGGTCGAAGGACATCTACCAGAGGGTCAATGTGTACTACTGGAACCCGGAACGCACGAAGAACAAGAGATCGGACGCGGCGTACTGGTTGCTAGGTCTCTCATCAAGGCCGGACGGACGACTCCAATCCGGCTAATGAACCTGAACAGCTTCCCGGTAACGCTGAAGAAAGGAACACCGGTCGGGGAGTGTACAACCGCTACCTCAGTGGTTCGTCAGCTGCAACGTCGTCCCACCGAGCTCCGAGGACTGCCAGAAGAACTAAAAGGATTTGTTAACGAGTCATGCCGCGACCTTTCACCTGAACAGAGCGAGGAAGTGAAGAACATGATTATCCGATGGCATGACGTCTTCGAGATCGGACCAGGACCACGGGGCAGAACGGATATCGTCCAGCACAGGATTGACACCGGGGATGCGAAGCCCATCCGACAGGTCCCGCGGAGGCTGCCGTTAGCCAAACGGGAGGACGCCGAGAAGATCATAAAGGAGATGGCGGCTGATGGTGTCATTGAGCCTTCGAGTAGCCCCTGGATGTCTCCTGTCGTATTGGTGAAGAAGAAAGACGGCACAACGAGGTTCTGCGTAGACTACCGTCTTCTGAACAACGTCACCAAGAAGGACAGTTATCCGCTTCCCAGGATTGACGATACGCTGGACACCCTGGAGGGGTGTAAACTCTTCTCTACCTTGGATCTCCGCAGTGGATATTGGCAGGTTGGATTGGCACCTGAAGATAAAGAGAAAACGGCGTTTTCAATTGGCACTGGGCTCTGGCAGTTTACAGTAATGCCGTTCGGGCTTTGCAATGCTCCTGCCACATTCGAGAGGCTGATGGAAAATGTGTTAAGAGGTCTCTCTTGGGAGGTATGCCTGGTGTACCTAGATGACATCATTGTGCTGGGAAAGTCCTTCGATCACCATCTGAAGAACCTGGAGAAGGTCTTCGAACGACTGCGTGCAGCGAACCTTAAGTTGAACCCGAAGAAGTGTAATCTCTTCCGAAGGCAAGTCAACTACCTGGGGCATATTGTGTCAGACAACGGAGTTGCTGTTGACCCAGAGAAGATAGCAGCGATCACCAACTGGCCAGTACCTCGAGATAAGCACCAGGTGAGAAGTTTTCTCGGGCTCTGCACCTATTACCGGAGGTACGTGAAAGGATTTGCTAACATCGCAAAACCTCTTACTAGGCTTACCGAGGAGAAAAGGACTTTCCATTGGGATCACGAGTGTCAGGCATCCTTTGAGGAGCTGAAGAGAAAATTGAGTAGTGCTCCTATTCTAAGCTATCCACGTCCCGAGGGCAAGTTCATACTCGACACAGATGCCAGCAACATCGCCATTGGAAGTGTCCTATCTCAGCTCCAAGACGGAGAAGAAAGGGTGATTGGATATTTCAGCAAGGCACTCTCAGCTCCGGAGCGCAACTACTGTGTCACAAGGAAAGAGCTTCTGGCAGTAGTAAAATCCATAGAGCACTTCCATAAATATCTATACGGAAGAAGGTTCCTGCTGAGAACGGACCACGCGGCTCTAATGTGGCTGCTGCGATTCAAGTCACCGGAGGGACAAGTGGCGAGGTGGATCGAGCGCCTTCAAGAGTACGATTTTGAATCTGCTCATCGTTCTGGAACGAGCCACAGGAATGCGGATGCGCTGTCAAGAAGACCATGTGAAGATGAAGAATTCAGGCATTGTTCCCGACAAGAAGAGAAGCAGGCAACAGTATTGAGGACAACGGTTGTTATCGACAGTTGGCAGGACGCAGAGGTGTCAAAGGCGCAAGACGAGGACCCGGACTTGAAACAAATAAAGGAATGGAAGATATCGGGGCGAGGAAGACCTGCCTGGCAGGATGTTGCTCCAATGTCGAAGAATGTAAAAACGTACTGGGCCCAATGGGACTCCATTTTAGTGGACAACGGGCTGCTGAAACGGGCATTGGAGAACGTGGAAGGAGATCAGCGTAGGCTACAGCTCATCGTCCCAAGGAATAAAGTGCCCGAAGTGCTTAGGGAACTACATGACGGTGTAACTGGCGGCCATCTTGGAGTTCACCGTACATTGGAAAAAGTTCGTGAACGCTTTTACTGGGCAAACCTTAAGGACGATGTCTTGGACTGGTGTAGGCGTTGTGCGACTTGTGCGGCTTCTAACGGACCAACAAGAAGAAAGAAGGCCCCTATGAAGAAGTACAACGTGGGAGCACCGTTCGAGAGGATAGCGATTGACATCGCTGGCCCTTTCCCTGTGACAGACGAAGGCAACCGATATATTCTCGTGGCCATGGACTATTTTTCTAAGTGGGTGGAAGCGTATGCCCTTCCGAATCAAGAGGCAGTCACGGTTGCAGACGTACTTGTGAAGCAGCTCGTCAGCCGGTTTGGAGTACCCATGGAACTTCACGCTGACCAGGGAAGAAACTTTGAGTCTGCAGTCTTCTCCGGGATGTGCGAAGCACTGGGAATACGGAAAACCAGGACGACACCTCTTCACCCTCAATCGGATGGCATGGTGGAGCGCATGAACAGGACAATGGGTCGATATTTGTCTAAAGTGGTCTCCGAGCATCAGCGAGACTGGGACCAGTATCTTCACTTGTTCTTGTTAGCCTACCGGAGTTCAGTCCATGAAGCAACGGGGCAGACCCCCGCAAATGTGGTGTTCGGCCGAGAACTTCGTTTGCCTTGTGATCTGAAATTCGGGTTCAAGCCTAATGAGGAAGTGGCCGGAGAGGAGTACGTCACGAATCTACGGAAGCGGATGGATAATATCCACGAAAAGGTTCGTGCAAACATCCAGGGAGCCAGTGACAGAATGAAGGAGCGTTACGACATCAGGGCAGAGAAAGGTGGATTCCAACCTGGAGATTTGGTCTGGCTACATGATCCTCGAAGAAGGCGAGGCTACTCACCTAAACTTCAGAACTCCTGGGATGGCCCGTTTGAGATCATCAATAGGATAAACGACGTCATCTATAGGATCAGAAAGCAGCCAAAAGGAAAACCCAGGGTAGTCCATTTTAATAGACTGGCCCCATACAAAGGAGACCATGGCCCGACAAAAGACCAGCAAGTCAGGTACCTCAACAACGTGGAGGCCAGTAAGGTATCAGTTGCACAACCTAAGGTACAAGGTTCCCGTGGAGTAACTCAGGCAGTATACAGAGATATCTTCTCGTTACCCGCGGACTATTCTCTGGCCCATTGTGTAGCCGAAGATCTAAGGACTTCCCGAGGGATTGCAACCGTCTTCAGGAAGAAGTTTGCTGGAACTGAGGAACTGGAACGCCAAGGACCACGCGTCGGGAAAGCACTCCACCATACGCACGAAGGACGACACCTGTTCTACTTAGTTACCAAGTGTGCTACTGATCAGAAGCCCACATATGACGCACTGCGGCGAAGCCTCGACGACCTGCGGAGTAAGCTTCTGAGACTGCGTGTCACCAAGCTCGCGATCCCTAAGTTGGGCTGTGGATATGACGGCCTGGAGTGGAAGGTTGTCAGGAACATGCTTGAACAGATATTCGCCAACTCTGGAGTCGCCATATTGGTGTGCACGTTCAACCCCTGGAAAGGAAATGCGTCTCCATCGAGGGAAGCTCATGACCGCCCGATTTCTCCGGACTATGCTCTGGGGCAGAGCACTTTTAAGGAGGGGGCAGTGTTACGGTCAGTGCGGAAAGTAGGACCGGCTTCTGATCTGCCTAGAGCGGATTAGGCAAACAATGGGATTAAGCGGAAGGGATTATAGAATGGCGTAGAACCTTCTAGATCGGTCTAGGTGGTCCTCGTCCGTGTTCCGAGTAATGCCCCACCACGACCTACCTTGCCTATATAAAAAGGACAGCGTTTTCGGCCGCGGCAGTCAGTAATAAGCAGTGAAGTAATAAGCAGCCGTTAATTAGTGGCAGTGTGTGTGAGTTAGTTAGTATTAGTATCAGTCTGTAATAAGTGCTTAGTGAGCAACAGTGACAATTAGTGGCCGTGTAATAAGTGTAATAAACTGTGTGGCAGTTTGTCATATTTGGAGTCTTACGGTCGGTGGACTTAAGTTAGCGAACTGTAAGTGTTAATTTGTTATTGTAAACTATAGTGTAATATTATTGTATTTGTACAAATTTATATATAAATAGTTTAGTTATTTAGTATTAGAAATATCTTATATTGTTTGTATATTATCTTAGAAATTAGATAACATTTAGTAGAATATTGTTATTGTAAATTGATATTAGTTTAATAATTTAACTGTTTTAAATAATTCTCATTGTATTCTTTTTAATTTGTTAATAAATATTAGATTCTTGAATTAAGTAATAGTTTAGTCCATTTTACACCCAGTAGCCCGTAACAATATAGTGCAACAAGTAAGCACAACTGTTAATACAAGCAAAATAATACACATATATATATATATATATATATATATATATATATATATATATATATATATATATATATATATATATATATATATATATATTCATAAAATACTTTTTGTTTTACTCACTTTAATCGGCTTTCATTGCCCAAAATTTTATCAAATTCCGTATAACAAAGAACAAATAAGATCAAAATAGGAAATAGTAAAAATTATTAACATGTTCTAAAACTTGTTTAAAACAAATTAATTACAATATATTTAAATTTTATTTTCAACAATTTAAATAAATTGTTAAATATTAATGAAACTAAAAATACTTTTAAAAATTAAAATTGTCACTAACTTCAAGAAATAGACAACCCATTTTCTAGGAGCACTTTAAGAATATGTTTGTTTTCTTTGTCACAAAGGAAATATTTGGTCTCTTTTTTTTTTTAATATTAAGTCAAATGTAATCATTATTACAAATACCCTTTTTGAAGATGCACAATTTCTATCGTATCTAACATATTTTCCAGTTGTTATTATTAACAAATATGATTATTTATATATGATTTAGTCGTTAGTATAAGTTGAAAGTGTTAACATATTTATTCCTAAATATATATAATATAATAGTACTAGGTACATAACTGTTACTTCATAATGTAATATAATACTTCTAGTATAAATTGTATTAAACCATAAAATAGGAGAAAAAAAGTTAAGGTAAATATTGTTAGCAGGATTGTATTCTTAGAAAGGAGTACTCCATGAAGTTAAAGAGAAAGTTAAAATAATCTGTGAACGAGGATGATTTCCACAAAATACTGTGCTCGCTGATGATAGTTTAATAACAATTTTAGGTAGTAGTTAAATGGCCACGAAACATCTTATCTCAATGATGATTCAAATGGTAACCAACTCACTTTGCTTCTAATATATACCCTCTCCTCCTTACGGTTAGTGTACACCAAAACCGATTTTGTCGACCGTTGGCGGACAGAATTACTCGGACGTGCATGTGCTCACACTGTTCCCGACATTGGATGTTACTGGTCTTCTTTAGTTGATTGTGCGGCTTAACAAAGTGAAGACGCGCTTTTAAAATGGAGGAACTCGAAGAAATGTATCTATTAAAAAAATTCGTAAAAATATTCTTTACGAAATTGGTCACCATTTTTTTAAATTTCCGCAACCGCTATATCCATTTCCGAAGCAACTTGAGCCCAGTTTTGCAACATCACGATTATTGTCATTTTTTTAATGTTTATCCCACAGGGTTGGTCTTATTATAAACACAACTAATTAATTTTTCAATATCCATACTCGTTTAGGTTGATAACAACACACAAACATGACAGAATTATTAAATTAAACTATAAATACACTAAATTTATTAAATAAATAAATTATAAATTATAAATAAACACGCTCTAGTCGCCGGCAGACTCGCTAGAAATCCCAACAACTTCGGACTCATCAGTTGATCGGCCGTGAACGGGCGTCATCACGCGCTTTCTTTATTTTACATACGGCCAAGCTTGGCCGATGAAGCCTAAGTAAATATCGGCCGATAACGGTTTAGATATACGCGTGCCTTTAGAACACTGGTCCTACTATCAGGAGTAGTTGGTTAGGCTAGTCGTAATGTTATTGTTACGGTCAGAGCAGGAAATGGACCGGCTGAGAGGTTTAGGCAAACAATGGGATTAAGCGGAAGGGATTATAGAACGGCGTAGAACCTTCTCGATCGGTCTAGGTGGTCTTTTCCGAGTAATGCCCCACCACGATCTCCCTTGCCTATATAAAAAGGACAGCTGTTCTGGCCGCGGAGTAGTAATAAGACGAGTCTGTAATAAGCCAGTGAGTAGCAGCCGTTAATTAGTGGCAGTGTGTGTGAGTTAGTTAGTATTAGTATCAGTCTGTAATAAGTGCTTAGTGAGCAACAGTGACAATTAGTGGCCGTGTAATAAGTGTAATAAACTGTGTGGCAGTTTGTCATATTTGGAGTCTTACGGTCGGTGGACTTAAGTTAGCGAACTGTAAGTGTTAATTTGTTATTGTAAACTATAGTGTAATATTATTGTATTTGTACAAATTTATATATAAATAGTTTAGGTATTTAGTATTAGAAATATCTTATATTGTTTGTATATTATCTTAGAAATTAGATAACATTTAGTAGAATATTGTTATTGTAAATTGATATTAGTTTAATAATTTAACTGTTTTAAATAATCTCATTGTATTCTTACTAATTTGTTAATAAATATTAGATTATTGAATTAAGTAATAGTTTAGTCCATTTTACACCCAGTAGCCCGTAACAAATTGGTGTCAGAAGTGGGATCTTGTGTAATTGTTATTTTGTCTTGCATTTTGTAATAATTGGGCTACTGTTTGAAAAATGGCTTCTCAAAGTCTTAAATTGATGGATTTAAAAGTTGCGGATTTAAAACGGGAATTAGAAGAACGTGATCTGGATTCTTCCGGAAATAAAAGTGTACTGCAACATCGCTTGCGTCAATTTTTTGTAGAGTCAGGGGAAAATCCAGATGACGCTCTGTTTGAAACCGATTTAAGCAAGTTGTCTGCAACTTTAGGTAATTTACAGAATGAGTTAAGCACTGTTAAAAATGAGCTAGGTAATGAATTAAGCAATGTTAAAAATGAGCTAGGTAATGAGTTAAGCACTGTTAAAAATGAGCTAGGTACTGTAAAAAACGATTTAATGGATACATTAGAGTCTAAGTTAGGCACATTAGAGACTAAGTTAATGGAAAATGTAGATAATAAGTTAGCTAGTGTAGATAATAAGTTAGCCGATGTAAATAATAAAGTAGCTGATATAGAATCTAGGCTAGGAGAAAAAGTGAACGAAATTAGGCTAAGAATGGAAACTCTCGAGGGACGTAAGAGCAAACCACCGACGAACGACACCGACCGTTCATCCGAGGGCAGCCATCGTAATAGCATTCTACCCGCCTATGCTGGGGCACCACCAACTCACAATACCATTCCTGTATTCGACGGGAAGACGCCGTGGGAAGACTACATGACTCTCTTCGAGACAGCGGCTTCAATCCACGGGTGGTCGCAGGAGACCCAAGCTTCAGCATTGTGCCTGGCCTTGCGTGGAGAAGCTTTGGGAGTGCTGCAGGGGATGCCCATCTCGGAGCGGTCCAACTACGGGGAGCTGATGAGAAGACTGGAGATGCGTTTCGGCCACCGCCACATGGACCAGCTGTATCGCTCACAGCTGAGAAGCAGGGTCCAGAAGACCAACGAGACTTTGCAGGAATTTGAAGCGGATATTGCCCGGCTGGTGAGGAACGCCTACCCATCGGTCACTGACGATGTCTACGAAAGCTTGGCTGTCGACAAATTCCTGGATGGACTTCGGGACCCAGAGACACAGCAAGCAGTGAAGCTCGCCCGCCCGAAAACTTTGGGAGACGCATTATCCCAGGCCATGGAGTTCGAGGCTGTTAGACAGTCCGTACGGGGCCATGCGCGAGTTAGAGCAGCAGAGGCGGAGCCTAATGTGGTCCCTAGCATCGAAGACATAGTAACTAAAGTTTTGGAGGCTCTCAGGACCCGTAAGAAGGAGATACGCTGTTGGAGCTGCGGCCAACTTGGACACCCTAGAAGCAAGTGTCCATCGAAGAAGCAAGAAAAGCCACAGGAAAACTAAGTAGGGTTGATGGGAAGGGGCAACTGTCAACCCGTAACGTCAAAGGCCCCAGGAAGACCATCAGAGTTGCGTCAATAGGAAGCAGAACGAACAGTTTCTACGTTGATGGGATGGTGAACGGGCAGCTGCGAAGTCTGCTAATAGATACCGGCGCAACCATGACAATCTTGAACTCGAAAGCACTTCCAGCTGAGAAGATCTTACCAACAACTTGGGCTTTACGGACTGCCACGGGACAGCCAGCCAAGGTCTACGGGGAGACAGTTGCCACCTTCATCATCGGGGGTCAACATCTGAAGCACCGCGCTCTCGTGGCAGAGATCGATGAAGATGTCATATTGGGCATGGACTTCATGATCGCATACGGGATCAAGCTGGACATGTCAAAAGGTGTGCTGACGATGGGAGACGAGGAAGTCATCCTTCGGCAGGGAAAGGATCTCTACGCACGAGTGCTCTTACTAGAAGACACCACTTTACCTGCACAGAGCCAAATCGTGACGCATGGGACGGTCGAAGGACATCTACCAGAGGGTCAATGTGTACTACTGGAACCCGGAACGCACGAAGAACAGGAGATCGGACGCGGCGTACTGGTTGCTAGGTCTCTCATCAAGGTTGGACGTACCACTCCAATTAGGCTAATGAATCTGAACAGCTTCCCGGTAACGCTGAAGAAAGGAACTCCGGTCGGGGAGTGTACTACCGCTACCTCAGTGGTTCGTCAGCTGCAACGTCATCCCACCGAACTTCGAGGGCTCCCAGAGGAACTAAAAGGATTTGTGGACGAATCATGTCGCGACCTTTCGCATGAACAGAGCGAGGAAGTGAAAAACATGATTATCCGATGGCATGACGTCTTCGAGGTCGGACCAGGACCACGGGGGAGAACGGATGTCGTCCAGCACAGGATTGACACCGGGGATGCGAAGCCCATCCGACAGGTCCCGCGGAGGCTGCCGTTAGCCAAACGGGAGGACGCCGAGAACATCATAAAGGAGATGGCGGCTGGTGGTGTCATTGAGCCTTCGAGTAGCCCCTGGATGTCTCCTGTCGTATTGGTGAAGAAGAAAGACGGCACAACGAGGTTCTGCGTAGACTACCGTCTTCTGAACAACGTCACCAAGAAGGACAGTTATCCGCTTCCCAGGATTGACGATACGCTGGACACCCTGGAGGGGTGTAAACTCTTCTCTACCTTGGATCTCCGCAGTGGATATTGGCAGGTTGGATTGGCACCTGAAGATAAAGAGAAAACAGCGTTTTCAATTGGCACTGGGCTCTGGCAGTTTACAGTAATGCCGTTCGGGCTTTGCAATGCTCCTGCCACATTCGAGAGGCTGATGGAAAATGTGTTAAGAGGTCTCTCTTGGGAGGTATGCCTGGTGTACCTAGATGACATCATTGTGCTGGGAAAGTCCTTCGATCACCATCTGAAGAACCTGGAGAAGGTCTTCGAACGACTGCGTGCAGCGAACCTTAAGTTGAACCCGAAGAAGTGTAATCTCTTCCGAAGGCAAGTCAACTACCTGGGGCATATTGTGTCAGACAACGGAGTTGCTGTTGACCCAGAGAAGATAGCAGCGATCACCAACTGGCCAGTACCTCGAGATAAGCACCAGGTGAGAAGTTTTCTCGGGCTCTGCACCTATTACCGGAGGTACGTGAAAGGATTCGCTAACATCGCAAAACCTCTTACCAGACTTACCGAGGAGAAAAGGACTTTCCATTGGGATCACGAGTGTCAGGCATCCTTCGAGGAGCTGAAGAGCAAATTGATTAGTGCTCCTATTCTGAGCTATCCACGCCCCGAGGGCAAGTTCATACTTGACACAGATGCCAGCAACATCGCCATTGGAAGTGTCCTCTCTCAGCTCCAAGACGGAGAAGAAAGGGTGATTGGATATTTCAGCAAAGCACTCTCAGCTCCGGAACGAAACTACTGTGTCACAAGGAAAGAGCTTCTGGCAGTAGTAAAGTCCATAGAGCATTTTCATAAATACCTATACGGAAGAAGGTTCCTGCTGAGAACGGACCACGCGGCTCTAATGTGGCTGCTGCGATTCAAGTCACCTGAGGGGCAAGTGGCGAGGTGGATTGAGCGCCTTCAAGAGTATGACTTTGAATCTGCTCATCGTTCTGGAACGAGCCACAGGAATGCGGATGCACTGTCAAGAAGACCTTGTGAAGAAGGCTGCAAGCATTGTTCTCGACAAGAGGAGAAGCAGGCAGCGGTATTGAGGACTACAGTTGTCATCGACAGTTGGCAAGATGCAGAGGTGTCAAAGGAACAGGACGAGGACCCGGACTTAAAACAAATAAAGGAATGGAAAATATCGGGGCGAGGAAGACCGGCCTGGCAGGATGTTGCTCCAATGTCGAAGAATGTAAAAACGTACTGGGCCCAATGGAACTCCATTTTAGTGGACAACGGGCTGCTGAAACGGGCATTGGAGAACGCGGAAGGAGATCAGCGCAGGCTACAGCTCATCGTTCCAAGGAATAAAGTGCCCGAAGTGCTTAGGGAACTACATGACGGTGTAACTGGCGGCCATCTTGGAGTTCACCGTACATTGGAAAAAGTTCGTGAACGCTTTTACTGGGCAAACCTTAAGGACGATGTGTTGGACTGGTGCAGGCGTTGTGCGACTTGTGCGGCTTCTAACGGACCAACAAGAAGAAAGAAGGCCCCTATGAAGAAGTACAACGTGGGAGCACCGTTCGAGAGGATAGCGATTGACATCGCTGGCCCTTTCCCTGTGACAGACGAAGGCAACCGATATATTCTCGTGGCCATGGACTATTTTTCTAAGTGGGTGGAAGCGTATGCCCTTCCGAATCAAGAGGCAGTCACGGTTGCAGACGTACTTGTGAAGCAGCTCGTCAGCCGGTTTGGAGTACCCATGGAACTTCACGCTGACCAGGGAAGAAACTTTGAGTCTGCAGTCTTCTCCGGAATGTGCGAAGCACTGGGGATACGGAAGACCAGGACGACGCCTCTTCACCCTCAATCGGATGGCATGGTGGAGCGCATGAACAGGACAATGGGTCGATATTTGTCTAAAGTGGTCTCCGACCATCAGCGGGACTGGGACCAGTATCTTCACTTGTTCCTGTTAGCCTACCGCAGTTCAGTCCATGAAGCAACGGGGCAGACCCCCGCAAATGTGGTGTTCGGCCGAGAACTTCGTTTGCCTTGTGATCTGAAATTCGGGTTCAAGCCTAATGAGGAAGTTGCCGGAGAGGAGTACGTCACGAATCTACGGAAGCGGATGGATAACATCCACGAGAAGGTTCGTGTAAACATCCAGGGAGCCAGTGACAGAATGAAGGAGCGTTACGACATCAGGGCAGAGAAAGGTGGATTCCAACCTGGAGATTTGGTCTGGCTACACGATCCTCGAAGAAGGCGAGGCCACTCACCTAAACTTCAGAACTCCTGGGATGGCCCGTTTGAGATCATCAATAGGATAAACGACGTCATCTATAGGATCAGAAAGCAGCCAAAAGGAAAACCTAGGGTAGTCCATTTTAATAGACTGGCCCCTTACAAAGGAGACCATAGCCCGACAGAAGACCAGCAAGTCAGGTACCTCGACAACGTGAAGACCACTAAGGTTTCAGTTAGACACCCTAAGGTACCAGGTTCCCGTAAAGTAACTCAGACAGTCTACAGAGATATCTTCTCGTTACCAGTGGACTATTCTCTGGCCCATTGTGTAGCCGAAGATCTGAGGACTTCCCGAGGGATTGCAACGGTCTTCAGGAAGAAGTTTGCTGGAACTGAGGAACTGGAACGCCAAGGACCACGCGTCGGGAAAGCACTCCACCATACGCACGAAGGACGACACCTGTTCTACTTAGTTACCAAGTGTGCTACTGAGCAGAAGCCCACATATGACGCACTGCGGCGAAGCCTCGACGACCTGCGGAGTAAGCTTCTGAGACTGCGTGTCACCAAGCTCGCGATCCCTAAGTTGGGCTGTGGATATGACGGCCTGGAGTGGAAGGTTGTCAGGAACATGATTGAACAGATATTCGCCAACTCTGGAGTCGCCATATTGGTGTGCACGTTCAACCCCTGGAAAGGAAAAGCGTCTCCATCCGTAGTAGCTCATAGCTGCCCGATTTCTCCGGACTATGCTCTGGGGCAGAGCACTTTTAAGGAGGGGGCAGTGTTACGGTCAGAGCAGGAAATGGACCGGCTGAGAGGTTTAGGCAAACAATGGGATTAAGCGGAAGGGATTATAGAACGGCGTAGAACCTTCTCGATCGGTCTAGGTGGTCTTTTCCGAGTAATGCCCCACCACGATCTCCCTTGCCTATATAAAAAGGACAGCTGTTCTGGCCGCGGAGTAGTAATAAGACGAGTCTGTAATAAGCCAGTGAGTAGCAGCCGTTAATTAGTGGCAGTGTGTGTGAGTTAGTTAGTATTAGTATCAGTCTGTAATAAGTGCTTAGTGAGCAACAGTGACAATTAGTGGCCGTGTAATAAGTGTAATAAACTGTGTGGCAGTTTGTCATATTTGGAGTCTTACGGTCGGTGGACTTAAGTTAGCGAACTGTAAGTGTTAATTTGTTATTGTAAACTATAGTGTAATATTATTGTATTTGTACAAATTTATATATAAATAGTTTAGGTATTTAGTATTAGAAATATCTTATATTGTTTGTATATTATCTTAGAAATTAGATAACATTTAGTAGAATATTGTTATTGTAAATTGATATTAGTTTAATAATTTAACTGTTTTAAATAATCTCATTGTATTCTTACTAATTTGTTAATAAATATTAGATTATTGAATTAAGTAATAGTTTAGTCCATTTTACACCCAGTAGCCCGTAACATTATTTTAGTATTTTTTAATGTGTATGTGAAATAAAGTATTTTTAAAAACCATACTAGTGCAGCAAATTATTTAACTAGATAGTAATTACAACTAATTAACAAAAGGGAAAATATGAATTTAATTTGAAAAAACATTAAAAGAACATCTACAGAGAACAAAAGAGTATTTGAAGAACAAAAGAAATCTGAACGGGAAAAAATGGCCTCTCCAGTTTGCGATCGAGACAAAACAAATCAAATCGCCTTTCCGTTATAAAGTAATTTTTTGTTTCAACGAAATAGAAAGGGTCGAATACAATAAATTTTGTTTTAAACATTTAACAGACCTTAAAAAATTTTGTTTTATGCTCCCCACCAGGACGGAAATTTAATCAATTTGCCTGTTCCAGTTGCATGAAAAAAAAAGTTGTTTTTGCCAGCCCTGATAACAATATTTCAGACAATAGTGATATAATCTATGGTTTTTAGACAACAGTGAAGGCTTTATTCAGCCAAGTGTTATCTTTTAACCTTTAATTCTCTAGAACAAACCGAGGATTTTAATCGCTGGCTAACAGGCTTTTTTATCCTTATGGTTCATATAAACATAACATTGTTTTTTTCTTTAAATTAAAAAGTATTATATAATACATATATTAATAAAAATAAAAAAAACATGTACCACTACAAACCATGTACAGGGCCTGGGTTCAGTTCATGGTACAGACTGTACTTTTTCTTGAACAACGGTTTTGCAGTAGGTGATTTGTCCTAAATCACGCACAACCGTCAGATTTCCCCCTTATTTTGGCTACTCACTTTATAGAGGCTGGGTGAGCCCCAGGACGATCCTAGATCCCTAAGGATCCATCTCCGGCTGTTAATATATTAAATAAAAGTCTTACCAGAAGCGGGATTTGAACCAGGATTATCGCCATGGCAACTCAGCGCTCTACCACTGAGCCACTGCGTTTCCCCACACATTTATAACTGTTTCTATATGGTTTTTCGTAAATGTAGTTCAATAACTAGATTGCCGGTTTCTTCTACCAAAGAAGAAATTATTTTTAAATGGGTTCCAAAAAAACTGTTTTCTCAAAGTGAAACGTTTTTTAATTCGACTAAAAATTTCTGAAAGGTTGTCATCATTCTTGGAATCAATGAAGAATTTTATAATAATAGAAGTTTCTAAAAAATAAATGAAGAAACAACTTCGTTATAGCATTCGAATCGAAGCAAACAATTATAGTATTCCAGAAATACTCGATTGAATAAATTGAATTCATTCTTTACCCGTGAGATGACTGAGTTGAAATAAAAGTGCATTGAGAAATAAACAAATATCGGTTTATTTAACCCTCCTAATACCGGGTGGGGTCCCCCAACGACCCCAAGCTCATATTATTGACTCTCCTTAAGTCAAAAACCAAGTTAGGCTCACGAGCCTCTAGGACATTTATCCTTAGACTATATGTACCACGAAGAGTAGAAGATGACGAATTTCATGCTCAAAATAAATCACTGTGGATTAATTGTTTTCCAAAAAACGTGGATTGGGTCCCACCTGGTAGGCGGCCGTCTGCCTTTCACAGGTTGAAAGGTTGAGCACGGACCGTCGAAGTAAAAATGTTTGATTTGGCCGGTGCCAGCAGGTTAGGGTATTTAAAGGAAAAGGCACATTAGTAGAAAAAAACGTGAAACTTTTATTTAAAAAAATAATAAGTGAATATGAATATGAAAAAATAATGAAATGTTATTATGACTATTATGACTAAGATTACCTAATGTGAAGCCAGCGCTAGTGAAGTGTGTCCTCTTCTCGCCTCTTGCGTACCCCCTTTTTGGTACATGGTACAGGGGTGCAAATAAATGTAGCATCGTGCTAATACGAGGCGAGAAGAGGCTGAGGAAGGAAGCAGCGATTGCACTGAGCAATACGGAGCGACTACTTCCCCCTGACCACACTTCTCTAGCTCTCGTAACTGACTGACTTATCGGCACCGGGCACGTGACGTATGCGATAACATACGAGTCCCCAGGCCGACCATTTAAGAGTGTAGTAAGATGGTTAATAGTAACAATACAAACAAAAAATAAATCAAATAATCAATAGCAAAACGTAACTAAGTGAAATCAAAATACATATAAAAAATTAAATTAAATTACCTCCAGGCACATCGATACGCATCAGAAAAACAATGAATATACCTATATTCCAAGGTGTCGGCGTCGACATACCGCCCACCAAAGTTTTCGTGGATTGTAAACTTTTAATCTTGGCTGCGCCATAATGTCGTTTCGCCCGCCCACCCTGGAGAAACTGCGGAAATAAGTGAGAAAGGATGCGTAACATGCTGGGCACCATTCCCGGTACCTATCATCTGTCTTCTCTCCGTGGCACTCGGTGCCGACGGATACGTCCTCACGGAGGAGAATGCGCAGCGTTGCGCTGGTGTGGGATTGCCCCAAAAATTGAAGAAGAGATGGCCCACAAGAGGTGTTGCCCAAGCATTATAGTTAATAATGGTTGAATAATAATGCAATTGGTTTGCATGTAAAACAATATTTTAAAGTTAAAGAAATAAAAAAATTAATATTAACGAGGGAAATAAAAGTCATATACATTCAAATGGGTTGACGCAACCATATAAACGAATGAAAGTGCCTTAATTAGTGTAAATGATATAACATTTACAATGAATATAAACAAGGTGATTGAAGTACATGAACGAATGTACGTTAAAAATGTACATATAAGATTGCAAATTAAGATTATGTTAGAAATATTTTGAATGTTCTTTTAAAAACTAAAAAATTGATCTTAATTAGAAATTTATAATCTATCAATAAATTCTAAAAAGTTATGCAAATATCAAAATGAAAAAAGTTATATTAACTGACTTTACATGAGGTACAACTACCAATGTAGATAAAGATCCTGAGAGGATTTCAAATTCAATAATATTAGACAATATTTTTATGGACTAACACCAACTGTACCTAGCAAGTAAAGTAGAAGACATGGATATGCTCTAAAAAATACATTATGCATGATGATACATAAATATAAATGGTGATACAAATATAAATGAATGAAGAATAAATTTATAGGCTTTACATGAAATAAAATGAATAAGGAATATCAAGAACCTGAAATGATATAAACTAAAATATTACAAAAAATAGTATGACTATTTTTTATGAATTAACAACAATTATTTTTATAAAGAAAGTTAGAAGACATCATGTTCTAAAATGTGCATGATGAATGATATATTAATGGTGAGATAAATGTGAATGAATGAAAATTACATTTTTTTAGGTTCTGCATGAAATAACATTGACAAGGAATATCAAGAACCTGAAAAGGATGTAAACTAAAATATTATAAAAATAGCATGACAATTTTTTGACTTAAATTATTCTTAACAAGAAAAACTAGAAGACATAAATATGTTCTAAGTGATGAAGCATATCTAAATGAATGAACAGATATAGGTTATAACAATTATAATAACTATAACATTTATAGTTTCTACATGAAATGACATTAGAAAGGAAGCATGTAAAATAAAATGTTTTGAATAATTTCAGCGAGTAAAAGTTGTTCTTAACAAGAAATTTGTAAGTGATCAATACATTCTAAAAATTGTGCAACTTGATAAATGAATAACTACATGCATTGGTTCTTCAGGAATAATAATAATAATGAATAATAAGAGCATGAAATACTATCAAGGTCAACTAAAATACTATTTCATGGAATATTGTAAAGATTTTCATGAACCAAAAAAAACTATTTCTAGCAGGAGAAAATTAAGTTAGCAATATATTCATATGCAGCTATATAAACGAAATAACTTGGTTAATTGATTCTTTAGAGAGATAACAA